>CAEGAD010072133.1:0-134970 GCA_903067055.1 Poeciliopsis paucimaculata
CATCAAGCCATTTATTTCTGTTTTTGATGTCATTTTTTGGCAGGATTCATCCTCCGTAGTTAATGCCAATTATAAGCGTCAATAAGCCAACTCACCATGTTTTGGTGTATGATGGTTGCACAGGAATTGTATGAGATTCATCAGGATCTACTCATTTGCCTTACTGGAAAGACATGTGTCTGTATAGATCTGTACTATTGTATTTATGTTGTAGAATGAATTTCTGTTTCTTAATCGGTTTTCTGGGTCATAATCCAGGGCAGTTTATTTCAGAAGAGCATCAGAATGCAACGGCATGAACTGCAGCCATCACAAATATGTTCTTTTTCCCTTTCTGCTGCCTCCTGTGGCTTTCTGTCAGAGCCATTCCCCCTCTAATCTGGATCAGTCAGCTCCATCTCCTCAGTCATCCATCAGGTAATCAGTGTTGCAGCTTCAGGTGTCAAAGAACTCCGGAGTTGGAATCCCGTTCAGGTTAACCTACTGCGGATCCTGGGAACCTCCTGTAAAATCGTCTCCAATTCAATTCAAAAACACTTTTTGTTGCTAAATTATTGATTAAATAGACACACAAGCTCAAAACAGTCATGTACTGTTTTTAATCTGTTTTTCAAGGTATTCAACATTTAGGTTGGGTCAAAGTTCTGTTCTATCCATTTATCTTTCCAGTGTTTCAGGAACTCCTGCTGTAGAAGTGTGGACTGTGGTTGCTGACGTCAGCGCTGGGGGCGTTGGAGCTGCTGCTACATGTTTAGAATTGAGATGATATTTTAAGCTTGAATAGCTTTGATGCTCATCTAACTTCATTTAGCACAACTGGAACACAGCAACAGTCTTTTCAAGCATCCAATCCGATTGAATTTTGAAGGAAAAATTAACAATAAAAAGCATCCATCACTGTTGCTTGCGGATGTTGCTTGTGTGTCAGATTTTATGAGTATCAAAATGCATAAACATGAAGCTTCCGGTTATATAAAAAAACAAGATTAATTGCATGAATTATTATTTTTTTATTTGTGTCGTAATCTATGCAGTGAATTAATTGAAAGTAGTGAGTTAAAACCCCAGGCCGACACTTACCCAACTGTAACGAACTGTAGAATGTTCTGAATGTAAATATTTGAGTTGGGATTTGTTCCTTTCAAATGTGTGAATTTAAAAACCTTCTCCACTCCCAAAAATGTAACTTTTTTCTTTCCCTGAAGTTGAGTTGTATCATTATTATACAAATAGAATATATTTTTAATTGGAAAAAAGAAAATCACATGAGAATCGTGGCTTTGGTGGCTGACTAAAAATCACATGAGAATCGTGGCTTTGGTGGCTGACTATAAGCCTCTGACTTCCTGAGTATTTCAGTACTAATATTGGTTTTTATACGGGAGACCAGCGCATGCTGAATTATTGTTTTGCACTTATCGAATTTAATGTAGAGGTTTTGGGGAGGAAAACCCTCTGAAATGATTTGAGTAGAGTGGTGTATGTTTTCTCTCTGGAATTGAATGCTCAACCTTGGCAGCCTGTGGTTCTCCTCGTACTGATTTATGCAAGGACACAATGCAGACAGGAAGACAAAATGTCCTCGTCCCGGTGCTATATTTCCACCCTCCATTGTAAATGGAACTGTGCGTCTGCTGCTGTAGATCTCAGCTGCCAACCTAAGGGCACTTTCAGTTCCCACTCACCTCACTAGAAGGCCTGCCTTTATCTCAGATTTACGAAGCCCACCCCCAGCCTGACTTACCCAGTAATGACTCCCCATAATTGAATCAGCTGGGCATTTGGTGGAATACTGTATATATTGACTCCTCTGGGTGGCTCACCAAGTGTACTTACCCGGTCCTGTCTCTTCTCCCTGTGGCACTCTGTCCTTAATGACACTGCTCTGTTGGTTTTTATCGTCATGGCAAGCGATTTCTTTTTTCCTCTCATTCCGACAAACTTTTGATGTTGTTTAATAACCTCGCTGAGCCCTCCACTCTGTTCCCCATCTTCCCTTCTCAGTTTGTTCCTTAAAAGCTCCCACGCCTGCACACTGAAAGGCTTAATGATGAGGCCTGCTTTTCTTAATGTCCATTTTCCTCCGCACACTGGCAATTACTGCTATCTGTCTCCGCGACTTCTCTCCTCTGTGAGCCTTCTGTTTCTGCCCCATAGCGGCCCACTTCCACTTATCCCCATGAGTCATCATGGGGATCCCGTTGATGGAGATGCACACACACACAGTCCTGTGCAGCCACAGGGGGCCCCTACTCCGTCAGGCACACGCACACCAGCAAGGAAACCGCCTAAAGAAATGTCATGCTGTCAAATTTGTCTATTAACAGTTGGAGTGTGCTTTCTCAAAATAAACCCATTTGCCTCGCTGTCTGAGCTTTGGTGTCATCTTGAGATGTTTACTTGTTTAATTAGCTCCCTCTTCTTTTTATGCTCAAAGACTTGAGACAATGTTTTGGTAACCTCACATGTATTTGATTACTTTTAATACTCCAGTTTCTCTCTCAGGTCAGATATGTGACAAATTTAATTGGTCTCTAGCTTGTCTCCAGGATTGAGTGCATGCATGGCTGTGTGTCTTCGTTTCCTTGTGGTGAACTAGTGACCTGCCAAAGGTGAATCCTTCCTCTTGTCCAATGACTGCTGGAGACAGGTACCAGCTTCCTCCCTCTGAGATCTGAGATCAGATGGACCTGCTTGTCATGCCAGTAACGTTGGAAGCCATCAGGACAGTCAAGGTTACATTTTTTTCCATCTGAGATTTAGCTGTACCTTTCATTGCCTAATGTTTGGTGTTCTCGTGCAAAATCCAAATGGGCAATTTTACACCGCTGAAGGAGACATGATCTTTTGTTCTTAAGACGTTTCTCTCACAGAAGCTGTCTGATGGTTTTGGGACTGCAGTTGGAACCAATGACGAGTTGAAATTGGTTTTGATTGTTCCGTGTCTTGACAGACAACCAGTCAGATCCTTCGGCTTACGGCTGGAGAAATTAGTCGAGGTCTGCCACTTGACTTTTTGTTCCATAACCCTCAGGACCTTTTAAAGTGATTATGTTACTCTGTCCTATCTCAGCAGCGATGATACGCTGCGAGAGGCCTTGCTTGTGTAGCTCAATAATCCGACTTTAATTTTTGATCAGTTGATGAACAGCCTATTTCAGTTTAATGCAACAAATGACATCCTCAATTCGCTTTTGTCTCACTCCCACTTCTTCTCATGTTTTTAGGCTCTTCTTAATACAAAATGTGAATTCTTGTCATTTTTCAACTGGGCTTAAAATCAGGAATGTGCAGAGAAGACTAAACCAGAAGGTCCGGTGGATGTAAAAAAAAACAAAAGTCCACAAACTCACTTTTGCTTCTTCCTGGTCAGCCATATTTGTTCATTCTAAACTCCTGTTTTATCTTGAAAGGTTTTTCTTGAGATTTCCTGTCTGACATCTGAATGTTGGTGAGTGAAATCTGTCTGTGTGTCGCGTTGTTTTTCCCTTTTGGCTGGACGCCACACTTCACTTTTAAAGTCTTGTTGAATTAGCCAAAATGAAGGATGAACCCCCTAAACTCCAATATATGCATTTGCTTTTTTAGGCTTCTTTGCCTTTGACTTTATTTGAAAATTAAAATAATATTACCCAGAAATCCCAGTAATCGGAGAAGATGGGAATCAAAATGAAAGTAGCTCAAGTCAGTATTTATACAACTTCCTCAAGAGCTTTATAAACTTTTCACAAGTTTCTCCATAGAAGCCACTTTACACCAGTGTTGTTTGGATGATCCAGTGGCCACTGCTGCTTTTCAGGGCCAGACGGATGACGCCTTCATCTCTTTGGAGTATGATTTAAGGATATGGCAACGCCATCGGGAATAATAAAAGATAAACAGCAACTCTTAAGATCGCAGAGAGGGAGACCACACAGGATGATGCACTCTGGCCCTGGATGAGCCAACACTCATTGGAGGAAGCAGGCAGGGCAGGCTGGATGTGTATGTTTATGCTCCTCTTGACAACAGGCGAGGCCTCCAGAGAGGAGCGCTGGCTCAGGAGAGCGTGCTCACAGCCTTATCTCTCCACTAAGGCTTAATGGGGTAATGAAAACCTCCAGGAGCATTCTGGGAACGCAAAGACAAAGTTACAGGGAACATGAAGCAGAGATGGCTGATATGGCTAAATGCGACAGGATCGTAGGATGTGTTGACTCATTTATGTGATGAAAACTGAAAACGGGGAGAAGAAAGTGGTTGCGTGTCTGGAAATGCTAAAACTCCATGTTTTCCAAAACGGCACCTTGTCATTTTAAACCTTGATGTAGAACTGGGGCTCCATGTGTGGCTCCTTTAAAGGCTTTCCTGGGTCACTTCACATAATCCATGCATGAGAGGATCCCATCTGATTCCTCTCACTTTAAAAAGTACCAGGCCTGTATTGTTATTATTGTCAAAGGAGATTATCTTTGACTTTTTCCACAGCTAGATCCTTTTTCTCCCGGAATAGAAGCGTCCGTTTAGAGGCTCTCTCCCAGGTTATGGGTTCCAAATGAGCAGGTTATCGTTCAGCCCCATCGAACAGCGCGCTCTGATTTTTACTTCACCTCGTTTACCACTGCAGGCTCATTTCAACTCAATTTCACAGCTGTTTGAATCGGATGGATTTGACTTTGTCCACTGGGAAACCACAGCAGGCTCTCCATCAACCGAGGTGGAGGCCTGACACATGGGGAAAAGGCAAAGAACGTGATGAAGAGACAACTAATCCTGAAAGGTCTGAATGAGAAAACAAAACAAAGCGTTTTCTGACAACTTAATGCATAAATATATCAACCCATCTGTCTTATGAAGGATTCTGAGTTTCCCTCTGTGTTGTTAACTCTGTTGAGGGAAAGCTTGTAGTTGATGTTGTGGTTGGCTCATTCACACCAGCCATGTTTGGTCCGCTTTAATTAACTTCTTGTCTGCCGGTTTATGAATGGTGTGAATGCTCTGATCCACCTGCAAAACCAGGTCTCGGTTCGTTTGAAGTGAACTCTGGTGCGGTTTGAATGCCAAGCGGAGACCACTGCAAAAGCAGGAAGCTGTCTATAGCGCAGGGCATTCTGGGTAAAATACGACAAAAACAAGTGACAGTAGCACTACAGGAAGAAATGGCTCCTGGCCATTTCCTGAAGGCAAAAGAGAAATCTTACAACCACTAAAATCTGACGCCACACCATTCTCATTGCCATTTTGTGAAGAAGGAAGTTGCGCTCATGTCTCATGTCAGAGCTTTTTGTGTCGTTTCCTCCACTGGTTCTTGATTCAGTGCCACAACAGGTCTTTCAAAGGGTTTGGTTCATCTGTGCAGTGTGAAAGTGAATGGCTGAAAATGTAACAAATGTTGCAATTTTGGTTCCTAGTGTAACTGAATCTACTGGACTATCAAGTGTGAAAACATCCCAACATTCTGAATGAACTATTAAAACATTTCTTCTAGAAAAAAACTAAGCATGTTGATGTGTCAGCATCTAGTTGAATTCACCAATAGTCCCTAAATTATTAACCCGCAAATAAAAGTAAAAAAACACTTTCCACATGCAGAAATTGTGAAAACATAATGAAACAACATAAAAAAAAGATATGATTAGTTTAGTGTACCAAATGAAATGAAGCCGCCAAAAGGATAGTTAGTTCTTTCTGGTGGTTTTGAATTATTCATAAAGCCTTTATGGATCTCATGATTGTTTTATTTCTGTTAGAAGGTTAACCACTTTTAGGCAGTTATCTTGTTTAAGCCTGAATAGAATATAGATGCTTAAATTCTGACAAATATGCATACGGTCACTGGATGGGGCAATAGAATGGCCTAGTCAAAGTCCACACCTAAATCAAACTAAGAATGTGTTGCAAGACTAAATTTGAGTTCTTTTGCAAAGAAATAAGCAGCTGTGCCAGCAGTGAGCGGTGGTTCCATAATATATTGATACCAGGGGGCTGGATAGTCATGCATGCCACACTTTTCCAAAAAAAAAACAATTTTTCAGTATTTTTTCTCCCATTACCTCAGTTAGGCAGTAGCCTACTCGTCTTTCTTATTCTACTTTACTCCAAAGACTTGTAACAGATCATAAATCACATTGCTATATCAGTTTTCATCTCACTTTGTGCTAGCATGAAAAAGCTTGAGGCTGTTTGTTGTTTTTTTGCTCCGAAGTGATCTGGAAGTGAGAACACCCTTGTGGAATCGTGTTGGATTGCAACGTGTTTTTTTTTTTTTTTTTTGCAACACATGAAGGAACAGTTGGAGTGTGAAAACTGAACCAAAGGAAAGGCCTAGCAGACAGGCTGACAGCCGGCGCTTCAGTCAGACCTCTGTGAACTTCAGTCTTCCTCCCTGAGCTGGGTGGCCGCCCCGCTTTTATCTCCTGCCCTCCAGAGGAGCGCCCATTCACTCGGCCTCTCTCTGATTTAATTGTACAGTTCAGGATGACTGACTTTCACCTTCCACACGCAGCACATCCCATCTCCACTCAGCCCTCTCCTTTACCTGGAGGAGGGAGGCAGGAGGTCACAGAAGTGCAGCTCCTGGGCTTTTACTGCATTGTAATATTTTTGGCTTTGCTTGAAGGGGGGAAATAATGTGAGAATAGAGACACAGACAGGCAGAGGGAAGCTGCATAAAAATGAGTCCTGCCAATCGATTAAGAAATGTAAGCAGATTAAGCACACTTTGGCTCTGAGATTAATCACGACTAATCACTACGCCTAACATTGCAAGTTTGAAATATGAATATTTATGCAGTTGTGGTTCTTGGAGAAATGTTGCCCTGGCCCCTCCTTCTGCTGCACTCTAACCAATTACAAAACAACTATCTCTTATTTATTTTTTTATTTTTTGTAGCAGAAAACACGCAGACTCCCAGTACTCAACAGTAACTAAGAGAACCTTATTCCATTTGTTGAAGTAATAGCAAACTTGTTCAGAAAACCACTGTCAGATTATTATTATAGTTCTTGGCTGCTCCACCCTTTACCGATGCCGCCCTGGGCAACTGCCCATTTAGCCCATATCAGATACCGCCACCATGTGATCGTTTTGAAAAACCCAAACCAAACATGTCTGAAGGTTGATTGATGAAAAGGTTCTAGTTCCACTAACAGATATTCACTAATAACAAGACATTTTTCCTATAACTAGAAAGTTTTCATCAATATGAAGGAATTGTTGACCAAAAGAAGCCCGTATACATATATGGTAATAATAATATATACATATTTTGTGTTTGCTTCTGCTGTGTAAAATCAAAAACAGGTGGAAATGGTTGGGGACCTGTGGATGAGGTGAACAACGGCACTAGAAAAAGTTAATTACCTCCCAAATGAACCCGCTCACCTCCACGCTGAGAAATGCACACAGAAGAGTTTGAGCTAAATAAGAGCCGAGGCGGCAAAATGAAACAGACCCAGACAGGAGGAGTGCAAGAATGTACTCCTTCCCAAATCCTCATTATTCAGCGTGCTTTCAAAATGTCAGCCTGAGCAGAAAGGAGCAGGAAGGAAAAGTCACGAGTCTTGTCTTGGAGAATTCCTTGTTGCTGCTTAATTGCTCCCAGCATCGACCAAACCGGCCCCCTGGCTAGCAGCGAGTCGAGCCCCGAGCCGTTAGCTTCTCCGGCTTAATCATCCCAAACATGACAGCTACTGAAGTCCTTCCCCTCCTCCGTTTGACACACATCGAGAGGTTGCCACCTGCTTTCTGTCATCCACTTTAGAAACTTGCCAAAAGCATTTTCATTTGTTTTGTCTGAACACAAAGTAGGAGTCTTTGCTGTGGAAGTGACGAGGCTGTGGGCCTCAGCTCCTGCCTCGATGCTTCTTTGGGTTTTTGTAGCACATTTCAGGTGCCTGGGTTGTTTTTGCTCTCTATGTAGTAAACATGCACTTCACCCATTCACTGACATGTTCCTAATAATTTGTGGGACTATTATCTTTTTTCCTTCTTCCTCATTGCTGCCTGCCTGTCTTAGCGCAGAGTATTACTACTCTGTAATTAGGGTCAGGAATATCTGACTTCTAGGTTATATTTCTCTTGCTATACCTTTTATTGCTCTATGGCAGGGGTCCCCAAAGTGCGTCCTCGAGGGCCGGCATCCTGCATGTTTTAGTTCTCTCCCTGATTTAACGCACCTGGATCAAATAATGGCTCGTTAGAGGCCTAAGAAGAACATTGACATTCTTAAAAGGTTGTCACTACCATCAAGGAGAGAACAAAACAAAACTAATACAGCGATACATGCCACAGATGGGTTTCACCCTTCACTACATGTGGGCCACACATTTTATGGGTAAAGTCTCCTAAATACTCAGGCATACTGTACTTGGTCTGCGAACCGTGCCGACTCCGTGCACACCGTTCTCAGATGGTTTAGATTTCACAGTCAAGGTTGCCCATTGCCTACGTTATGACAAAGTCCTTCATTTCCCACAATTCTAATGGATACTAGCAAGTTTGGTGAGCCAGTTTAGTGCTTAGCCCTGTTTCTCTTTCAGTAGGTCGGTCACGCTACGCGTCCCTGCGCCCGGTTGAACCAACTCTCAGTTTGGTATTGCACAGAAAACAGTTTGATGTGAACTACGTTCCCTGCTGAGCAGTTTTCTGTGCCACACAGTACGGTCCTTTGAGTCCGGCGGAGGACCTCAGCAGAGTGATGTTCATGGAAGCCTCCACACTCCACACCTCCTTTGGACTTCACAAAGCCAATGTTTGAAAGCTGATGCCTCTCAGAGACAGGCTTCTTTTGCAGCTTTACGATGCAACTGTTTTGTAAAAGCCTCTCTTATGAAGCCTTGTCTATTTCCCACTGTTAACTCATTAACACAATTACCTGCTCAATGCCACTACAGTAGTGGACTGTATGGAACGAATTGATGCGGCTCGGAGCATACTGACAGCCACAAGAGGGGTCTGTGCCTGACGGCCATGCAGCATTAGGGAACGCTTGCCTTACCATCACTGTTTTTGTTGTCACATGTTTCCACAGCAGAGGCCTCCACATAATGACTCTGGGTCTGTCTTAAGCCCTGCCAGTTCCACAAAGACGTCCTTTTTTTGTGCCGATGTGTCAAAACTTCTGTGTGACAAGAATTATTCAGTAATTTAAAATAGCAAGCAGGTCATTACTCCAGAACAAGTTTAGATTCTGTATCTTGATTTTTTTTTGGTAAAAGCTTTTATTACTTTTGCAGATGAGACTAATTTGCATCAGGCCCATTTTGAACTGGCTGGTGTTCTGCTGTTGACCACTTCTTCTTTTAGTTAATTTCTTAGCCCCTCAACAAACGATTTAAAGCCAATCCCCCTGAGACTCCTTTCATTATTATGCAAATGAGAGTAATTCACACTATCTTGCTTTGTTGTAAATACATTTCTTAGTAATTAGGGGTGCAATTATTGGCAAAGCAGCCTGAACCACAAAGGAAAATAAAGAGAGGAAGAAAAGTTTCCAACACTGAGCTGAAAACAGTGGAATGGAAAATCTCTGAGAGCCTGAAGCTAAAATAAAAATGAAAACAATTAGGGCTGGCTGTCTTTGTAAAGTACAGTAGATGTTTGAATATAATTAAAACGTTTGCTAATAAATACATTCGGTGATGAACTTGTTTCCAGAGGACAAGGCAGCTTGGTTGTCAGTAGAAACCAGATTTTCTGGAATTACTTTTGAAGTTTAATTTTTGTAATCTGCTGATAAATAAGATCACTACATCGGATTCTTCCAGGTATAAAAAAAATATTGAAACACAACCAATGAGGAAATGTACATGATAAATGGATAAAATGTCAAGATACATGTGGTAACTGACCTGTGTCCTAGATTGCATTTGGTGTACATTGAATCCCGAGTGTGGCTCAGACTCCTCAATAACCATGAAGGCATTAGCTAAAAGCCTTCATTCAGTGAGCTTTCATGGATGTATAGAAGTACACTAAAGTCCCTGACATTAAAAGATATGAGCAGAGTGCTAGTAATTCAGGAAAACAGAGTTTCTGTCAGTCGAGGTTGATATGAAGCGTTAAAATGAGAACTCAAGAGGCTGCAGGGGGTTCTGGTGAACTAAAGGTGAAGTGGTCACTGCAGGTGAAAAAAGCAATCAGCCTCTGGTGTCTGGCTCCCAGCTCCCAGCTGCCCTTCGATATCAAACCTGAAATATTGCTTTCCGGTTGGTTGGTGGAAGCGAGGCATGTGTCAGCGGGTTAAGTCAGTGTCCTGTCCTCAAACATTCACTTGACGTCTGGCAATAAAGCAAATGTTTGCATAGCATTTGTTTTCTTAAACAAACGTGTGCAATATTGGCACTGGGCTTCATCACGCAAACAAATATAGTGGCGGATCGCTTAGTAGTATCCTGTATCCTACTCCATTCGCCTGCCCGTGTTTTTGTTTTCTCATTCGATTGCTTTTCCTTGTAGCTCCCTGGTTCCAAACTATTTAAACTCCAGACCCCGGGTGTGTGTGAGGGAGGAAGGCATCTCTGGCTCAACACACATGAAATAAATAGCTTATCTGAGCTGAATGATTGTTTTTTGCAGTACAATTTCAGTGACTGAGATTTTATAATCCATTTATCTGCTGTGGTTTATTTGTTTTTTTTGGATGTTTCAAATAATTTCCATTTCCAGTGTAAAATGTCCCTTAGTCATTAAAGGGTTTTTATCTTTGAGAAAATAATACAATAATATGGATCATTTTATTAGTTTAAAATGGTCTTGAAATGACAATATTGTCGTTTAGCACAATAATTTCTGGGTCAATTTATTGTCCAGCAAAATTTGTTATTGTCACAGGCCTACCGAAGCACGCCAGGAAGTTCATCTCTATTTGGCTCTGAATATGTTTTTGGATTGGTCTAGTCAAAGTCTGAAATTAAATCTGATTGAGTAGCTCTGGCATGTCAATTAACAAGCCACAAAGGCTTAAAAACCCTCAAATGTGGCTTAATTAAAACCATCCTTCACAGGAGACCAAAAGATCTGAAACGTTTCACTGTGACCAAATTAAAGCAAAAACAATGATTTTCTCATCTCTATATGTCAGAGATGTCTGGTCTAAGACATGAAGACCTTCAGTGTTCATTTTATTATCCAGCCTGTCGAAATTAATTTAGGAATGATTAGTTCCTGAATCAAAGTTGAATTTACAGCGGGGAAATTGAAAACTTGACATCTGTTTTGGTGGAATAGTCCCTCAGTAGAACAAAGGTAAGAACTCAAGTTCTCTTCAATTCTTATTTCTGTGAAAGAATTTTTAATCTAGGTGGAAATTAGGCTCAGTCCATTTCAACTCTGTGACTGTTTCTGCTCTGTTACAAAAACCTTCTGCTGTAACTAAAGAGCCTGTTTTCCATTCTATGCAGAAAGCTGCTCAGGCTGACTGGATTCACGGGGGAACTTTAGAGAATAAAAAAAAACATGTTTTCCATTAAAAAATGAAGTTATGATATTACAAGGAAAATGTTATACAAGAATAAAATTATACTTTTGTGATAATAAAGTCATAATTTGAGAATAAAGTCATAATAATATGAGACTAATGTCAGTTGGCAATAGTCATATTACAAGAGTAATACAAGCACAAGTTGTACGACAGTCTGAATATTTACAAAAATAAAGTCATATGACACTCAAAATATTATGAGAATAAAATGATAAAAATGAGAATGAAGTCATAATAATACAAGTCATATTATCATATTTAATGAGAACTCCAACACAAATAATAATAAGAAGTTAAATGGAGGACTATCATACTTTAGTACCTGTTTTCCAAAAATAGGAAATGCTTAATATTTTTCATACATCAGGATCAAGTTATTACAAGTAGCAGGAGTTTGAAACAATTGTCCAAACGTCTGAGTTTGTTTTGAAGAAAGAAGCACACAGACCTGCCGAGCTGGTCTCATCACATATCAATACCTCTATCAAAGCATTTTTTTCCCTATTAAAAATGCTTTTTTCTTGTAATTTTATGACTTTTTATGAAAATATTACGTATTTATGCTGCCAATGTTATGACTTTATTCTCCAAATAATTTTACTTTCCTCATAAGTAAAAAATACTGTGTTGTACAAAGACCCTACCTGTACATTTAAATACATGCATGTTTTGACCTTAAGTTTAAATTGAGCTCCCCTCTGGCTCTCCTTTAGAAATAACTCATTAGATTGCATCAATGAAATACTAGACAGAGAAATCAATGATATTTCTAGTGTCTGATTTTCATACCGTCATCCTCTCTGCTCTCCAGCAGACATGTGAGCGGCTCCTGGTTTTCATCGCCAGTTCAGCCACTCTGTCATCCATATTTTGACATTTGCACTGTGCCGGAGCTAAATGCTAATGTCCCACAGTAACCTTTGGACTGCCAGCTGGTAAATATAGAGAACCAACACACACAACAATCCTCCTACACTTGCTGCTTTCTTGCTTCTTGTTTTGGCTTCAAACTTTCATGTTGCTTCTCAGTTGGTTTGGTGCAAATATAAGAGTGTGGTTTCTGTTATAGCATACTTCAACCTCAAGATTTGATCTACGGAGCTGTAATGCAACCTCTTTACTACCTGGCCTGTCCTCATCATGACTCCCGCCTTGTTTAATGGTTCATTTTGGCTTTTCTTTCAGTCATTCTGTTGTTCTTCTGAATTTGATCAGTGACTCTAACATTCTGACTCCATTAATTGGTGATAAAGTTCCTCAGTGTGAGTGTGTGAGAATATGGTAAATATGTTGGAGGGATGCATCGGCTGCATCTGCCAGTAATGGCAGCAGACAGGAAAGGTTAGCCCTGGACCCTGATGGTCCGGTCAGCCATGAAGTAAACACTCATTAACACACATTCCCAGGGATCAGACAAGACAGGCCTCACACACTAAGTGCACAGCAATAACTCACCGGCCATCACATTATCGCCAACTTACCTCTAACACAACACCCAGAGTTTCCCTGAGAAAACGTGCTAATCCTGGTGGTCATCCAGCTGCCCACCGTGTTGTTCTAAAAAATGGTTAAAAGTCGACAAGAAATTTGAAAAGATTACTTGGTAATTATGTTATTGGAAGACATTATTAACAACACCTCAACACAAACTAAACATTTTCAAAGGCAGGCATAAAAATATGCAATTAAAATATCTTAAAAATTGCACTGAAGTTGTTTCATCCTAATTAAAGACATACTGTCATGTTTTATAAGCTAGTAGCTAGGCTATTAGCTCAGTTTCCTAGCATGCAGTCAGCTGCTTCCTATACATGTCAAGACACTGTAATTACTGGTAATTATGGCCACTTCTAGAGGATTCGTTTTTAATCTGTTGTTCAAGCCAGACCAATTATTAAACCAATTTTACATCTAAACTTGATCACAAGAAATTAGACTTTGATAAGAATTTGTTCCGATTCACGCCAGCAATCCCCGGCTCTCAGGTATGGAACCAGACTCTAACGTAGCTGTTGATGCATTGTGAACAACATGTCTTCATTGTCAGACACGTTTACTGGCTGGTGAACATTATCGATCCGCAGACAGAAGAGGGATTTAAGGTGTGGCAGCAGTCAGCTGCTGCTCGGCTGTGCTTTGAATTTCGAAAAGCCCAATATTGATCCAAAACGACCTTTGTAGCTAAAAGTTAACAGAATAATTTTGGCAAACACAAGCAAGACTTTTTGGGGGTTTACAGACCATTTAAGGTTCTTAGAGTGATTGTTGAGGACTGAGAGAGTTCAACAAAAACCTCATCTTGAGATGAGAGTAAAAGTGTTTGACCTTCTTGTCCAAGCAAGGTAGATCCCTGGAATGACTGGGTATGTCGAGTCAGTCCCTGAGCTAAGTGTACATGAATTAAACATGGATGTCAGAAAGAGGCAATGGGGATTGAGGTGGAAGTGGAGAACGAGGAGAGAAGCAATATCAAAGAAAAGGAAGAGAAATCTGACAAGGAAGACGTGGCAGTCGGGACCAGATGTCAGAGTTGGTCACTGACATCTGACCAACTCGATCCGTGACTCCAGGTCACCAAGCAGAGTCAAAGGTAAATTGTTCCTAACACGTTGGGTTGTGTTTCCACCCAGATGCTCAGATATGTGAGGTCATAAAGCCACAGTTAAGCAGCCTAAAGTCAATGAGGCAAAGGAGTGAGTGATGGCTCTGGTCCACTCATGTCAGCCAGCGTAATGGAGGGCTTTACACTTGGCTGCCCACTGACCGACAGCTGCCAGCCGACTTCCTTTGTGAAGAGGACATTGGGTCTGTGTTAGCGGCACACTTACTGTGGTGAGAGATGACACAGAGATGGCTCACATGGCTTCTGCTGATGCATGGCATGCATACACACAGGTATCAGTCTCCCATGAGGTGACAAGTGGAGGCTGAAAGGCGAGAGGAATATTAGAACCTGCCTTAGTAGTTGAGTCGTGACAATCAGGGCCATCTCTAGACTTAAAAAATAATCTCTGATTTCTGACTCTCAATTTGCTTCTAAATACATTCTTTTTTCATCAGTGAAGAGTTTTGTTCACATTTTTACAATTCCCAACACAAATCTTTGTACAAGATCTTGAAACTTTACTTTAAAGGCTAAAAAAGGTGACAGGGCGTCTCGTCTGCAACTGAAAATGCGTCTCCATTACAAATGTGAGCAAAACTTTGTTGATATTCCGATAATGTTGAAAAAAAACCCAGAATTTTGTAATTGTGGTGTTTCCATTAAATAAGAAGCACAATTAAAATCACATATGATTAAGTTCGTTCACGCGATAAGAAAAACATTCACCGCCATCATCCTTCTGCCACTTCCTGTTGTTTTCTTCGTCTTTTCCACCAGCGGTAACATCCGGCTGTTGATGATGTGAATTGTGTTTCCATTGCAGTTTTGAGGAATCCATCGATTTTAATACAGATGAAGAACAACCTCATCCTAAAGCAAAAGTTTTTTATCAACAAATGTGAGTTGGTTTGAAAATTGGCGCGTGTCCATTTAGCCAATTTATTTTTGTAATTCCAATTCGTGCAATTATATGGGTAATTTAAATGCACCTTGAAATTCTACAATTAAGACCTTTTTTTTTCAGGTTGTGCTATTTGCGTGGGCTATGTGTGAGTGTAGAGAAGAAGAGATCTCAGGTCAAAGGTCACATCCTTTAACACCTAGTGGAACTTTAAAATACCAAGTAGACAGGTCACCATAGAAGAAACTCCACATCTAAATTGTGGTTGCCCATGCAGTGTATTGTATCCATTTTTCATAACATAATAGAGTCAAACTCTATTAGTTTGAGACAGGAAATTACAGGGAAGGAAATGGGTCTGAAAAAAATGATTTGATTGTTTCAGGCACAGCAGATGTAATATCATTTTGAAAATGTCCTAAGTAGGCAGAGACAGGAATTAAGAAAGACAGGGGCGAGCAAGGAGAGAGAGGACTCAGGCATGAGGGAGACGCAAGGAATGCTGGTAAATAGGCAGATGAGCGATAGTGACGGCTGGACTCTGGAGAGGGATTGCCTGAGCAGAATTAAAACCAGGACAAAAGGAGCAGCGGGTGCAGGCGGACTCCATCTCAGCTTCTTAATTGCTCAGATCAAACTGCTGCCTCGCCAAATATCCTGGGACGGAGTGAACGTGATAGCCTGGATCAAAATCATTGACATTATAATAGGGGTTTAATCGCTACGGGTTTGGACTTCATAAAGACGTCAACCTTTCACCTCCTAATGGGCTTCTGATTTTGTCAGGGAGCAGATCTCTTCTGCATAGTGATGTGAGGAAAATGATGCAGCTGTTCAACCACAAATTGATCATCAACATATAATTTGTAGTGTAAAGAAAACTAATTAGTGAGTCTTGCTTGTGGAACGCTTAGAACAGCTGCAAATTAGTAACAGATGACATCTCGTCCAGAGGTGTGGAATTGGTTTTTTTAATTTTTTTTTTTTCATAATTTCCCTAAAACTCTTTCCTTTAACGCAAAGTCTGAATCAGGCTCCCCTCTTGGAGTTTTAGGGCAAGCTGTCAGTCAGCTGTGTATAAAGGTCAAAGGAGACTAACCCTAACTCTAACCCTAGAACTTTTACCTTCAGTGCAGACCCTTAAATCCTTTCTGAGAGGAAGAATACAAGGGAGAGATGCTTAATTTAAGCTTAGAAGCGTTTCCTCTCCCAACCCCAGCATCTCCACATTATTCCACCATTATTGTTTTGTAAGCTATTATAGAGGGAGACTTTATGGCTGCATTCACACCAGCTCTGTTGAGTTCGTTTTAATCGAACTCTAGTCTGTTTGTCTAGAAAGTCTGATTTTCTTTGGTGAGGTTTAAACATACAATCAAACTCAAAAAAGCTAAATCTGGCCTATCAAATCAAATCTACTGCAGTTCTTGATTCAAACTCTGGTGCGGTTCAAATGCTATGTGGACGTAAGCTGACCAGACACTGCTCCAAAAGCAGGAAGTGAACTACTGCGCAGGGCATTCTGGGTCAATGCAACCCAAACAAACTCGTAGGTCTGGCACTAGAGGGAGAAATGGCTCCTGGTCTTTTACCCAAGACAAAAGAGCAATCTTGCAAATGTTACTCCATTCCAAAAAGGAAGTTGCACTCATGTCTTCTTCAGAGGTTTTTGGGTCATTTCCTTCAGTAGTTCTTGGAATGGTGCACCCGCAGACGAGGACGGGAATGGGGTTTTTTAATTAGCTTGGATTGTTTAACACAGTGCAGTGTGAAAGAGAAAAGCTCCAGCTGAAAATGGAAAAAAAAAAAAAAAACTTTGTAATTTTGGTACAATTGAGTCTGAAATCTCAACTGTCTGTGAACAGAGTCCGCATGACTCACATATTCTGTGATTTAAGGCTTTGTGCCGAAGTCAATTCAACATGACACCGCACCATACCTTTTTGTAAAATCACAGCTTTGTGGATTATCTCTACATCCATTTGTGACCAGAGGAAGCTCAGTGTCTCGGTTTCTCTGGTTTTTGATAAAAAATGTTTTATGATTTAGATTCACTCCTTGCCAGGTTCTACTGGTTCCAGTCATGGTTCTGTATTCCTGGGTCTCTGGTCAGCATTCCTTTTATTCCCTGTTTTTTCATATTGTAGATCCTCTTTCAGAAATGAAACCAGGCTACCAGTCCAGAACTCTTGGTGTTGGATAATTAAACAGTCAGTAAAATAACATTTACACACTGAAGAAAAAAAAAAAATCTAGGTATTTACATTTAGATTTGGAAAATGGCTTAAAGTTTTGATAAACAGCTGGTATTTTAAAGTTCTTTAAACATGACAGATAATTAGATGCATATTGTATTATTCCATAATGTGGATTCCCTGGGCTGTTCCTGCAGTTGGGTGAAGGGAGCAGCTTCAATCTGTGTAAACCTGTCCTTTAAAGTCGGCTCGTATTTTTTTTTTTCTCTGTTTCTATAAATATTGTCTTGTTCTCCCAGGACATGGGATGACAGTATTTCTGCCAGGCGAGGATTAGATCTCAAACGCTTCTTCTGCTGTCATCACGTACATAGAGTTAGTGGTCCAGGTATCAAATACTAAACAGAGCCTGGAAAGATTCCCACCATCTCCCAAAAATGGCTCATTAAAAACAAAATGTGTTCTAAAACCTAATGAATTCAGTAACTCAAATGTGTTTTATTTTTTTTTCTGACATAAAAAAGCTGAACATAGCATTATTACTACAGAGGAAAACATTCTGTGTTTAGAGGATGGAAAGGAAAGGAAAGAAACAGAACAACATTTCAGTCTGAGAACAAGATTCAGCTGAACCCAACCTGACTCAAACGGAAGCAAAATAATGCTTCTGAATAATAAATCATACATCAGTGGAAAACTCGTTTATCACATTAGAGGAAATGGTTCTGCGTGTGTGAGGAAAATTAATTTGTGGGTTGTTTTCATTAAAGGCATGTTAAGTTATTCTGCTGTCAATTTCATAATGTTGTTTATAGAAGAGGATGGTTGACGTTTGAGGAACGTGTTAATTTAACATTTCATGACTTTAAAGGGAGAATGAGGGAGATCCTTTGTATTTTCCAGACGCAAAGTGTGACTTTATACCACAATCCAGTAACTATGTTACCTTCAGTGATTATAAAAATACCTTCAATGGTTATATACCAAAAAATAACTTAAAAAATTGACTTGGCATCATCTGATGTCTTTAAAATTATTATTATAAAAGCTCATATCCTTTCCAACAGTCTCCCTTTTTGCACATCATAATGCTCCTCCATGATGCTGTTTACAGCTGTTCTTTGAAGCGTTGTAGTTCATTGATGATCTGTGCAGACTCACAGTTCCACCAGATGTTTGCTAATTACTGCTACCGCTAGTCTGAAGGAGCTTTGTGCGAGCGGCGTGGGAGGGGCGGCTGTGGGAACTTGGCTGGGGACCGAACTCCTAAGAGGTATCTGACAGCCATCCTGGCAGGCATCCATGGCTAACTGACATGATAGTATCTATGGAGTTGCTACGACAACAATAAACAAGCCCCATTCTCTGTCTCATCTGACAGTAGTGATTTTGTGGATCTAACTTTCTCTCGCACATTGTGTGAGTGTTTCTTTGGTTTCATTGGTCCTGAGCCATGACTCATCTGCGCTTTGCACTGGAGTTGCCTACCAAGATGGCAGTTCGGTGGATCACCTCTGGTTCAGACTTGTGGGAACTACGTATACTAGATATTTCAGCAGATCTTGGTTTGAAACCATAACATCACAGATTTGGTTTTCTTCTGAGGAAAAAAACTTTGAGGTTCCGGAACACAGCGACATTTTCTTTTTCTTTTTCTTTTTTTTGTGATGAGCTGGAGTGAGGTGGCACAGAATCAATTCATTAAAAAATCAAAACACACACACACACACACACACACCGATGACTAGAGTGGAAGCATAAAGTCCTGCTAAATAATCCAGCTTCTATTACCTGTATTAGATTGCTGTGGTATTTGTGTAAATAGACTGGAGTATAGTGATGTCTGTCTGGCAGGTTGTGGTGAAAACTGAGACTCCTCCCAGCAGATTTCCTCTCTCTCTTCTCCTCCTCGACCCCCGTTTCTCCCTCACTGACCGCAGCGTTAGTCCTGCTGCCTGCCTCTCTGCAGCCGGCGCTCCTTTCTTCTCACCCCAACACACACATTGTCATTCAGAAGCTAATTCACCTCCACGCCCATTCGCGCTCTCTCTCACACTTATTAACACCCACAGTCACTCCTCTGCTCAGTCCCAAGATGCACCAGCTCTGTGGTTCTGGATCTCTTTTATGATCGTCACTTGCTCTCTACACTACACATGAAATCACACATGCATGTCTCGTTCAGAAGCTCTGAGAACAGAAAGGTGACATGAACCACAACATAAACACAGACGCAGTGGGAGAAGCTCAGGAGGAAGGCAAGACCTGCATTAAGTAGCTGTACATCAGTTATTTCCCATGATGCAAAGCTATTTCTAAGGGTAAGGCTTGCATCTTGAAACAGAAAAAAAAAACAACTTTTCATGCTGGATATCAGTTTCCAGTTTGGACGAGTTTCTTTTTCTTCTTTTTTTTTTTTTCAAACTTTAACATGACTAATGTGAGTAACTGTATTTCACAATTTAATAGCTCAAATATTTACAAAAATTTAAACAGTATGAGTATAAGTAAGAGGGGATGGTTTGGAAAATAAATGGATTATATTATTTTCTAATTTCTCCATGAAATAAAATAATAAAACCCTTTCTTTATGCTGCTCATTACTCTTTTTGAGTGGTAAAAATGTTACATTTTGAAACAAAGCTGGGTTAACAAAGTTAACCCAGACGTCAGTAAAGCAGTGAAGTGGTTTTAACCCACGCTATCAAACTAGAAGTTAATCCTACAATCATTTAATTATTTGTTGAACTTTGAGAAAATAAGAGCTGGCTCCATTAAACCTGCTGAAGGTTAATATTTTGTATTCAAATTTCTAGAAGGAAACTTAAGTTTTTCAATTTTTTTAACCAAGAATGTATTGAAACCATGAAATTCAGCGTCACATTATTCCTACTCTATGGAAACAGAGTCATTGATAAATAATAAATTGTGTTTAAACACTACAATTAACTTAGAGTAAAATATTGATGTGAAGAATGCTTCAGTTCCATTTCCTATAAGGAATACCTGTGTCACTAGTGATTTGGTGAAAAACAATAATAAACCAATTTGAATACATTTTTCTCTCTCTGAATAAATTCACTTAAATTAAAGGTTGTGAGATTACACTGAAATCTACATTTATTTGTTGCTTTTTACTCAACAATAATTGTGACAAAACAATCCTTTAAACACATCTAGGCAGTAATTGTGTTCCGTACAGCCGCCGCCTGCTTGTTTTGTTCTTGTTCATGTCTTTGTTTTAATTGGCTCACTGAGCTGGCTCATTCGCTGCTCAGTTATTGATTACAGTAATGTTCCTATTCATCACACTAATGAGCCCCACCGAATGATTTCTTTATGGGTCACAGAGGGCCGTGTTCTTTTGGTTGTTCATCCATAAACACAAAAAACACATTTGACAAGAATCAGACATTTCTCGCTAAACAAAATATAATGTGTGTAGGGGCAAAAATGAAACTTTAGCAACTTATGTTTTTTTTTTCCTGCTCCAATATTGACAATATTAACTTTAAATATCTAACGCCATCAAAAGAGAATACTCAGCTTATGTTTTTCTTTTTTACCCCAAGTCTTGGCTTGCTTATTTGAATCAACCAACAGATTTTAACATTGGAACATGACTAAAAAGGATGAGTAGTTATGAATAATAAGGCTGAAAAGAAAAAGCCTGTTAGTGACGCTAATTCACTGAATAGTGCCTGCATTTTTAATTACTTATGTACTGTCAACAACAGCACTCCATAAATTTCGAACAGTCTGAAATACCAAAATGTTGACAAATTGCTCAAGGTTTAATTTTGTTAGTAAAACTGTTTCATTTTTTGCCAATACTATGACATAAGATATTGAAATCTCAGTCCATTTGGGACTTTTACTGGTTATTAAATGCTAAAAAAAAAATCAAAACGTAGGGATGCACCGACCCATGACTCACCTTCCAATACCGATATCTGAGGTTTGGCATCGGCTGATACCAATCCAATACAGAAAAACAGCTGAACTGACTTAAAACAAATTTTTTTCCCACATAGATATAAATATGCAGAATCACAAATTTATTTGACAACTCTGCACCAGTACAGAACTCCTAAATACACTGGAGTCCTGGTGGGACGTGCCCAGAACATCTCACCAGGGAGGCGTCCAGGAGAGATCCTGACCACATGCCTCAACTGGCTCCTCTCGAAGGAAAGCAGCAGCGCCTCTACTCTTGCTTGTGGGTGGTACTCTTTCAAGGGCAGATCTAATTAAAATTGAAGTTAGAGCTTTAGCATTAGCTTCTGCTAAATACTGTGTTGGCGTAGCGCTTTAGCATTAGTAACTAATGTTTGTGAGTGTTGCTAGAGGGTTAGCGCAGCTATCTTTGATGATCCTTGTCCGTCATGATTGATGGAAGAAATGGCTTCAACTGCTCCCAGGTGGAAAAACAATACTTTTGTCGCCATAGTTACTTATCGTAACAACTGTAGAAACATAAAAAATGAAGAGCAAACATCCGTCCAGCCACACATCATCCAAAAACAACAAAGTAAATATGGTGAAAACTGCAAAAAATAATAAATATGATCTAAAGGAACAAAGCTGCTCCAGCACGCTGTTCTGGAAATGATGCAGCACTTGGTGTTTATCTATCAGTTTGTGGCTGTGACATAATAAAACTAGTTTTAGAAAGTGGTTGTGAATACTTTAGCACAGGTAGTGTATCATATATTCTTCCGAGCAGACAGAGACTTCCTCTTTCTGTGCAGAGACTCACAGAGTGTTCAGCTCTTACATAAACACATTTGGAGATGGAGAGCAGCGGGAGAGACGGAGAGAGAAATACTGCGATAGAGAAGTGGACACCACGGAATAACAAAGAAAACTGAGACATACATCTGTAGATGAAAAGAGCTGTTTACACAGATCCTGTATATGAGTCAATTTGAAATATCCCCATTTTGCCGTGCGTATTTAACCAGACAGGCACAACTGTAAAGCCGCCTTGTTTCTTGGATCTCACACAAATAACCCGGGTCACGTTTTTCAGCTGCTCAGTCAGAGCGCTGATCTTGATCCAGAAGCAGGAAAGACATGAAGATCCACAGAATTTCCCTTTCAAACGTGCACCACTCATCTATGCAAAGCATTAGAAGTGACCTCCGAGTGCCCTTTTTCCACCACCTGTGTCCTGCCGGTGTTCTGTCTCCGATGCACACTTCAGCACAGCTCCTCGCTTAATTATCAGAGGTTCTGGAGGGTCAAAACGGGTTCAACCCCGCCCCCCCAAAAATACTAATTATTCCTAAAATATACAAATATGAGAAATCATGTTTTGGAAATGTGAACATGTTAAGATGCAGACTCTCAGTTAATCTGTTTTTTGTTGTTGTTGTTGAAATAAATTTTACTGAGCCTGAAATAGAATTTTGTCAACGCAATCAAGAAAAAAAAAAAAAAAAAAAAAATTCAAATAATTTATTTAAAGAATCTATTAACAATATTTTTACTTTCATATTTTGACTGAAAGTAAAAATATGAAAGTAAGTACAATTAAATACATATTTTAATTTAATCCTACCACCTTTTAAAAGTGTATTTTGTCTGTAATTAATAACTCCTGGTAGGTTAATACAAAATAACCAAATTTGCATCTAATTGTCACAATAAACAGTGACAGTTAGAGCTTCACAGAAACATTTTTACAAAGCAAATATTATTTAAAACAAAAGACAACATAAAGTCAAAGTCTCTGTGTTAATACAGAGTGGTTTAATCAAATGTTGTGCATCTGAAAGTTTTCCATCTGATGCTTAAACTATGTCCGTTCCATTTTTGAGAGGTTGCTGTGACATTCAGTGATTCCTGACGGTTAATCCTCAGAGATAGTTGATATACATTCCTGTCCCAGTAACTTGTATATTCCTATCTGTGTGTCTGAACGGCGGGAGCAGGAATTTCCGACGGACCGGGAGAAGAGAGAATGGGAATCATCATTGTGTTGAATAAGTGCAGTTCTGGACAGGAAATGAGACTTTCATCTTCATCGCTCTTGTTCATTCCTCCTACATCTCTCTCACCTGTCGGCGTGAGGAAGATCCTGTATAGAAGGTTAAAGTCTTTATTGAACTTTGATATGGAGGACAGAAACTGACATTAGTTGCGGAACGGCACAACCGTCAACTCTTAAAGAGTGTAACTCTGGAAGCGGATCACAGGGTCAGGGGTTCAACGGGGTTGTTGTAATTGCAACTTGATTCAAGTTGAGCGGGTTTCCTTTTGCTGTATAAAATCAATTCTCAGCAGGATCTACCTTTACAGACTCTTAAATGATACGCTAGGCTTTTACTTCTTTGGCACTTCCCTGTATTCTTTACCACGACTGGTCAGACAAGATCTCTGCGAACGATCCTCAGAAATATATACAGAAATATGTATAAATGTATGACACTTGTATTAAACAGTATTTCAAAAATCAAGAAGCGTTCTAGCCTGTAATATTTTTTGCATGTTCTTATTTTTTTTTAAAATCTTCAACCTCTTCCAAATAGGAGCATAAAAATAAACAGCTACTTGAAGAATTTTTAAAAGTCCATTATCAAAACTTTAACAAGCAAATTAGCGCTTTAGAATTTATGTGAAAAATAAATTTAGGCTACATATTTGGTAAATGTTTTCAAAATTAGCGATGAAACAGCTAAACAAAAGATTTACTCTGCTATTAGCGCTTTAGCGGAATAGCTGAAGTTTGGCCACAACTGCTTCCATGAGTGTTTGTCCTTCATTGGGCTTCAGTGTCAACAGGTGAATCTGGGAGCAGGCATCAAATATGTTCAATATCTCATTTACTGGCTTCTACCTCATCAGCAGACAAGGATGGATAGAGGGAGAGTTAATAAAACGTGTCCTACATGGTGGTCGTAAATGGAAGAAAGCTTCTCTTCCTTTTGTTTCTACTCAAATGAAGGTGAAAACTGGATCCCTCTGAGAGACAAGAGTGATCTTTTTTCATTGATGTGCCAGTTTTTATTGATTTCTTCATAGAGTGAACATTAAAGAACATGAGCTTGGATATAGCTTGCCTTGCCCAGAGAATCAATACCAGTGGGTGAGAAAGTCAGTTATTGCTTTTATCTTCTTTTCGGTTTATCAGAATGCAGCTGAAATATTTAAAACCCGTCACACATCTGTGCTTAGTCATTTATTTCCAGCCGTACACACCAGAAGGTAGATGGATTGAAGAAAACTGTAGGAGGCTTGGCAGCAGTAGGTAATATCCTCACCTCCCTCAAGTGCAGAACCCTCAGTCTGGGCTCTTCATTTTTTAATAACACTATCATTTATTTAGCAGAGTGCCTTGCAAAGAACAGGTCTCATGCTACAGCTGTAACATATTTTTGTAAATTCTTTTACAAATAAGAAGCTGAAGAATGTGGGATGAATGAATGCATCCTTCGAAGTCAAAACTTTGTGCTTTTGTGCAGCCATCCTTTGCTAAAAGTAAAGTGGTCATTCTTTGGCCCCTTTTTTGTGTCTGCAGTGCACATTTAGAGATTGCTTTACAGTTGTTTGGTGTGAACATAGCACTGATATAGTTAAAGCAATTCACAAAAATCCAGGATTCAGTTTAGGGACTAGTACTGAGATGTTTTTTTTTTTTTTTTTTTTTAGCTAAAACTAAAGCAAGCCAAATACTAGACTAGAATATGGAATAAACTTAGGTGAATTTAGTTGAAGTCTTTAAGCCAGGGGTGTCAAACTCCAGTCCTTGAGCCTCTGCTGCTCCACACCTCAATAGAGTAATTAGGTCATTAGCAAGACTCTGGAGAACTGATCTACACAAGGAGGAGGTAATTAAGCCATTTCATTCCAGTGTTTTGTACATGTGGCACATTTAAAAACTGAAGGACACTGACCCTTGAGGACTGGAGTTTGAGACCTGTGCTTTAAGCAGAGGTCTCAAACTCAATTTGTACATATAATCATCTTAAAAAAGGCACAAAAAATCTAAATGACTTGGTCATTATATTAGTAAAGTAATGACATCTAAAATATTGGAAAGAAAATGCAGCTTGGGAAGCTAAAATACAAAGCCGCAATGCTAATTGACATCACAAAGCAACCAATCTCGGGACGCCATTAGTTTTCCTTCACAGTGATTGGCTGTGCCAAATAATCTGTGGCGGTGATGACAGTGGTAGCAGTTCATCTGGCATTGCCGGTGTCAGTTATTGTGTCACTTCACGTCTTGCATGCTGGTGGAGGTCAAAGGGTCTAGTGATGCTGGTGCATGTCAGACTGACCCAGGACAGTGAACATACGCCTGACTGACGGAATTTTTCGGGTTCATTGGGATCCTCCAGATTTGATAAAACACTGTACAAGTAACGATCATTTACCATTTAACTCAAAGAGTGAAGATAGAAGAGATCATGGATGTTAGCTTCTGTGATTGTGCCAAGACAATTTCCACTGTGTTTTAATGCATATTAAGGTAAATTTGGTGTTTGAACTCATAAAATAGGGAGTTATATTCGTTCTTGTAGGGATCGCAAGAACTTGCATGATCTACAGTAACAGGAATGGGCAGTATCCCTTTAGTTTCCTGCCTGGCTTTCTAACCAATAGACTATCTTTAAACAATAACCATATGTGACAGTAGAGTGTTGCAGCAGGTAAAGAGAAACTCTAGCATGGAGCAGACACAGGTCTGATTGCTGATTCTCAATCAAATACTTGAAGTTTGTGTTTGTAACAAGAGAAAAAATGGAAACATTTAAAAAATATGAATAGTTTATGGGGCACTGTTCAACTAAAGATTTACTCTATTGATTTTCTTTAAGGCCTCAAAGCCAGAAGGAACGGGCCAGTTCCCATCACTTCCCTGTCTCTCCAGCCGGGACAGGGGCCCTCTGTGAGTGACAGAGAATCCTTTATTGGATTCTCTAACCGTCTACCACTTTGTCAACATGCCAGCCACCTCCATCCTTGCCCCTCGGCCACAATCAATCATGCGATCAACTATATCACCATCATTTCTTGGCAAAAGAGGGCAGCATTAGTCACCGTGTGTAGAATATGGAGACAGGAATACACACTTGTGACTGGAGCAGGTATCGGGACAAGCCGTTACTATACAGTTAGCTCTTTGACAGAGGAGCTCTCCATCAGGTGATTTATCCCTGTTACAGGTGAGGCGAGGTGGTGAATCTGGATTAGTCCACCCCCCTCGATCCCCCCTACTGCTTCACATTGTGAAACCATGGAGGAAAATGGGAAGGGGTCAACAGGAAGGCAACCGTGCTCCGGTGTGTGTTGTCAGTGTTGATGGAGTGATGTTGGATCACTTATCGGTGAACAGCTGGTGGCTGTGACCGAAGAGGGAGGGAGGGGAAGGGGCCGCAATATCAAGCTGCTTGACATTCACACACGCACATGCACACGCAGAGGCATATCACACACCAATTTGTTTTTCCATTCTGTCATCCCGGTCGCTCCCCGGTCCTCTGAGAACATCACACCTGTATGAGGCTCCGTACGGCGGTGTAGTATAGCCTGAGTAATTCCATGTCTACCTATTTGTAAAGCTGATACTCACAACAAGCGTGTGGGCGTGTGCTTGCGTGTGCTTGCGTGTGTGTGTTTGGGTGTGTGCTTTGCTCTTTGTGTTCACCACCATTGATGACCTCCAAAGGAGAAGTAGTTTTTCTCTGCCATCTAGTGGTTTGCTTTGAGTTTACCATATCCTGATGAGTGTTAATAGTATCATTAAGTGATGACAGCATGAGTTTTCTTTAGCAATCTATTGTAATGTGATTCAAATCCAATCTCTTTCTTCAATCGAATATTTAATTGATCTTTTCACAATTTCACAAGTTAGTGAGAGGAAATGGTAGTTATGGTGCTGGCAGCAGTTCAGAGGATCCGATACGATTCCTCTCCTCCTCAGCCAACGTCTCACGCTCCACTGTGTGACTGAAAGCTGATGCAACATAAAGACACTTGTTCTGTTTCCCACTCTGACACCACACAGCACCCCAAACCCACAGGGTTAATGCGGCTTGAAACATGATCCGTCGTTTTTTGCAGGTGAAGTTTTGTGGCGCAGCTTATGTCAGGTTGTCCTGTTTGCTCTGCTGCCAGCAGGCCTGATGTAAAAGAGATTTGGATTTTTTGTGTTTCATCCTGCTAAAGTGTGACAGAGCAAAGGAGAGGTGACCCACTTTCCTAAGAGGAACTACACACAAACACAGCTCATGTCTGAAATGTGGGTTCATTTAAAGATTTGCTCAGCCCCAACTTCCCCTGAACTTTCTGATGTCATATTTACATCCTGATGCAATAAGAAATACTCTGGAAGCACATTTACAGAGGGAACTGGTAGATGTGTATTGGTTCTAAAACAAGAGTCATACAAACATATTGATTTGGGTCCAAATAGTAAAACTGGACCAATATTAATAACTGACGGGTTCTTTGGTCTTGTTGCAGTAGGTGTTTCAGGAGGGGTGGGGGGCGAGTTATGGGATATGTGTTTGGTCACATGACATTGATGCAGCACAAGATTATGAGGTGTTTAATTGAAGCACAGAAACAATGGTGTGGTTGCTTCTACATGTTTGAGAAATATATAATGTATATGCACTATTTTGATAAACATTTTGTTAAACCTTTTTGTTTAGCAAAAATATTGGTTGATATATTGATAAATATAGTATTAGTGATATCTGGTGTCACCAATACTGATAACAGTTATCATTATTGCCCTGATTGTTTTTATATCTATGTGTCCTTCATATTTCACAATGTAGTGAAATACTCAAATGTAGCTCAAATTATATTTGAGTGGTAATATCTTTATAATAATAACAATAATAATAATAATAATAATAATAATAATAATAATAATAATAATAATAATTGTTTCCATATTGCCTCACCCCCCATGCCAAACACTGAAGGAGATTAAGTCTAAATTATTCCTAATGAGTTCTAGATCTAGACTTAGTAGAGAGCTGACCATGACAGGTGCTCCACTTGACACCAATTCCCCACCAAGCACGCTGTTTCCCCAAAGGCCCCGACACACACACTGACACACACGCTGATCCCCCAGCAGTCTGAGACTCAGTCCTCCATTAACAAGTCATTTATAGCCCCAGCACCTGGAGCGGGTCCGGTCTGTGTGGCCATGTTGGAATTCAAAAAGAATTACCATAGATGTTTACGCTGTTACTGACTTTATTAAATTATTAGCAGTTTATTTTGGTAAACCATTGTTCAAAAAGTAAGAAGAAAAGCTTGCATGAATTCGACAAAGTTACAAGCTGTTGAAATGTTGACATCTTTTCCAAGGCAACTTGGAAAAGAAAGTCTGCGATGTGAGTCCAGTCTGTCACTGCTGTAGGTTTCTAAACCTTTGCTTTTTGTGAACCGTTACCTTGTGGTGATTTAGCAGTTAATTTAATTGTTTTGTTTCTATTTTTGATTTAAAAAAAAGTCAAATATAGAAAAGCTTGATGTACAGATAGACATTTATAAAAGGGTGTAATTGAACAGATTAAAACCTGGTAGTGTTGAATTTCTGAATGACTCAAAAAAAAAAAGAAAGAAAAGAAAAGCTCCTTCTGTCTTTGTAATAAATGAGATATGTTGATGTCAGTCTTCATATTACCCACTTTATTATATAATGCACTAAATCTGGTTTGGAAGGAATTTTAATAATGTTGGGAAACCATTTTCTCTGAATCCAGTCTAGCTGATGGTGAAACTAACTGCCAGTCCGATCCGGACCACAACAAACTTCTGCTGTCTCTGAACGAGACACAGAAACACAGAATCACACAGGAAGTTAAGCTGAAGGGCAACCATCACATTAAAATGAAGCATCAAAATCAGCTTTATTGGCCAAGATTGTTGCGCAAACATGGAATTTGACTTCAGTTTGCAGTCACAGTGTACAAACTTTAAATATAAATACAGAAACTTTAGATTTAATAAAATGAGAATAAAAGAACAATATGTGCACATTTTTGCCATTTTTATGAAAATACATGCACATATTGTTCCTTAATCCTAATAAAAATAACACTGAAACATTCTCAATGCTTGTTTTGTTTTATTTTTAAATATGTGAGTTTTTGACATGACTAATACAAAACAGGCAATTAAAAATAATCAATTCATGATCAGGAAAATCTAACTGACTGAATAACTCCTCATTGTTGTACAATGTGTAGAGGCGGTGGTTATCCACTAGATGGAGTAACTGCACAGCTTGAGAAGGAGTTCACAGAGTGACAGAAAACATCCAGTTTAGTTATTATTTATGTCAATCAGAAAATAATTTTATGCAAGAGATAGTCAAACTCTGATTTATGAATGCACTTCTTTAAAAATTTTATTTAGGAGTCCCTATTTTCTTTTTCATTTCCACAAAGTTTCTCCTTCCTCAGGTTGGTTTAAAATAAACTATTTTACAACATGCAGTTGACTTACTGAGAGCACGGAACTACTATGTACCTTTCTTACAGTGAAATTCAGGAAAAACTTTGAATAACAAAAGGCAGCCATGAACTTAACCAGGGTGGTTCAGATAAAAGCACAATTGTGCCTTCTAAAGGTCTAGTTAAAGTCCAGACATGAATCCCATTGAGAATTTTTTGGCAAAATGTGAAAATGATAAATCCTCTTCAGCCAAGCTCATTGAAAAGACAAATGGATAAAAAAAATATTGATCTCTAGTAGAGATGCAGAAAAGAATCTACAGTAACTCATAATTCTTAGTTGTGACATTAATGAATTGATTCAAACGGCTCAGAAATTGATTTCATTTTCCTTTTTTTGTTAAATTATATTTTGGATAATTCTTTGAAAAAGCCAGGCAGCTAAGCTAACCTCATTCTGCACAAACCTATTTTTGTTTAAATGTAAATGCTGGAATTTGTTTTAAATAAGTGTCCATTATGTTTACACGGGCTTTTCCTTTTCTCAGTCATGTAATTTAAACAGAATCTCTGAACCGTTTGAATAGATAAATCGGTTTCTGATTTGAAAATCGTTTGAGTCAAATCGTGATCCTAAAAATGGAATCTTTAGACAATGAAAGATTCACATCTCTGGTCTCTGCAGGCAGAAACCTGGGTCAAACATTTCATCAATTATTGACTCGGGGATGAATAAAATATTTATGCTCCACATTTTAGATTTCTATTGGTAAAAAAAAAATGAATAGGAAGCAATGTATCATTTTATTTGCGATAAAAAGAAGTTCAAGAGAAAGACTTACAGAGGGTTGTTACACATGGAATAAATCCTCACCGTTCTCTCACCTTTTCCCAGATTCTGAACTTTCAGCTCCTCTATAAAAACTTCTGGGTTTAATTCAATAAAAGCATTTTGTTGTTGTTGTTCTGTGTGTTCTCTGCATTTTGTGTGTGTTGTTATAATCTCCTCCAGCTTTGTAAATCGGTAACGCCAAATCAGATTATCAACGAGAACACGCAGAATTGGGAGACCTCCCTGGAGGGCTTTTAAACAAAATGGCTTTCTAGTCCTTCACCCCTCGGTGGAGTTCAGTCACTCCAGATGCACTTAGAGGAAATCTTTCACACCGCGGAGCGCTGGCGTGACGGTCAGCAACAAATAGGTCAGAAAATATGTGGGCTTAATCGCAGCTTTTCACCACTCCACAAATCCAGGACAAACACACACACACACATGCACACGCAGCAGATAAATCTGTGTACGAGCAAATGCATCTGATGCATTGATGAATGCAACTTGGCATGAATGTATTTATTTGGAGAATTGCCCTTACACACACACACACACACACACATAAGTAGAACAGAACTGACTGACAGGATGCTGCAGATTTAGAACTTATCCTATTCCTTCTAAATCTACTCAAATCCTCGTTTCTTGACCTTTGACCTGGCATTGTAGTGTTGCGGTGTGCACATGTTACGTGTGCTTCTGTACAAACCACATCTGTTGTTGTCAAAAGTCTCTCCCCGCCGTCTTTGTCCAATTGGAGTGAATGTTTGTGGATCCCTGGGTTTGGATTTGGTGGTCGGAGGACCGGTACAGCTGGTGTGTGTGTTGGGAATGCAGAGCTTGTATGTTCAGAGATTTTTACGATGCCTCTGGGTTTGCCCAGAGACATTCTCTGCTGGGGAAGGAGGAATTTTTCATTGGATGGAGTTTTATGGTAAAGTAAGTATTTTATTTTTTGCATCACGATGTGTTTCTAAGGCTTTATTTTCTGTTAATTATAATTTTCCATGAACAGATAATGAAAACAATTAAAATGAGAATATTACATTTGATCAATAAAAAATAACCAACAACTACAAAGAAAAAACGTCCTTATATGCCTTTTTCAAAATGTACTTTTAATCGAGAGTCATTAGTATGTATGTTCTAACTTATTGAATATTACAGTAAAACAGGTCAGTGTATCTTAGTCTCACACTTTCTTCTTAGTTTTTTAAAGCATTCTAGATGGATGAAGGAGGAACTACGGTGGGTTTACTCATTTCCAGACATTTCTGCAGTGTTGTATAACTACCAGCTCATTAGTCATATTTGTGTGCAATCAAAGTTTTGCAATAATCAACGCTGAACAGTTACAAGGAATCATGACAAAAATAAACAGTACGGATTAAAAACAGATGAAACACTAGAAGACAGTAAAACAGAAGTCAAGTTTGAAACTTATAGGACAAAGTTAACAGCCACAGAACTGGCCTGCTGCCCGATGTGCTGATGTCTTGTTGTGGATATTCCACAGTCAGGTGTCTGACTGTTCCTCAGTCAGGCTGAGAGCTGAGTCAGCAACACATCCAGTGATTAAAACAAGTCAAGTTTTTTCACAGCTTCAAAATCCGGGCATGAATGAACATGATCCAGGATGATGAATGGGCTTCAGCTTTGTCCGATGCCCACACGTTTATTAAAGCATGGATGTATGCGGACCGACATGCTCAACTGCTGCTGATGGAGGCCAGATGGTTTAATCCTCTAGTTTTCCCAGCATTTCATATTTTCCCCCCCACTGTGTCGGGATTAGAGCTCTTGTCCAATCGGATTTCGTCCCACTCTGCGGTGATGATGCGAGATGTGTGGCAGGCAGGACGGCAGGCGAAGCAGGGTTGCCGTAGATACGCTCCGTGTTGGCCGGTACGGCACACGGGACTGGCTTGAAGCGTTGCCATAACTACTGTGGAGGCGATTGTCTGTCCAGGTAAGAGACTGGACTGGTACAGGATAAGGATTACAGTGAGAAACAAGTTCTGTTTTTTTGGGGGGGTTTTTTTTCTGATGGAGTTCTTGCGTCTGTAAAGAACTGGACCAGAACACAACAAAGGCTTTTCTCCTCACAAACTAAAAATGCGTCCAGGTGAACTTTGAGAGAATGAGTTGGAGACGGTTGTTCCATTTGAAATCTTCCCACATTTGACTTTGCTTGGTTGTGACTTTTTCAGTTTTATATCATCATTTGGTCTGTTTATGTGCCATGTGATGATTTCATGGTTTTTAACTTAAAGATAAGACAATAATAGAATCATCACTTGACTTCCAATTAAGCTCTTTGTGTTGTGTGTTGAGCTCAGCCACTTATTCTCACCCTCAGTCTAATTTTATGCTTACTTGGCAGCTTTAGCTTTCCCAGCAGATTGGAGACTGTGCCTTGTTTGGTGTAATGAAGAGGCACAGATTCACTCTTAAAGCTGCAGTGCATTCCAGAGGGTGATGGACAACACTAAGACCCGCCTCTTTGCGGTGATTGGTTGATTTTAGTTGGCACTGGGAGAAGGCAGAAGAGCTTGATCTTTTCACAGATTATCTGTCGTAGTGACAATTTTTTTTAAAAATATGTAAAAAAATTTTTTTTTTTTTTTTTTTTGTGAGCAGAAAATTTGTCTCTCTCCAAGTCTAATTTGTTGGTACTTAAGATGCACAGATTACCAAAAAGTTGTTTTTCTAGATCAATCAACCCCATAGTGAATTTGACCAAGAGGTTGGTCAAATCGAGTTGACCAACCAAACGGGTCTGCGTGTTGGCGCTCTCTGCAGGCCAGTGTTTCCTGTGCATGGTGGACGTGGTGCCGGTGAAGAACGAGGATGGTGTGGTGATCATGTTCATCCTGAACTTCGAGGTCATGACTGAAGACGCACTGAAGGACCACAAACAGGAGCTGAACCATCGCCTGCCCACCTGGCTTGTGACAGGTAAGTGTTCTCATACATGTTCTCATTGTGTTTCTTGACCTCATACAGTTTCAGTCCTTTTCTATGAGGTTGCCATTCACTCGTTTCTTTTCACACTGTGCCCTTTTGCCGTTCTTATAGCTGCTGCTATAAGTTTTTCATTTTTCAGGCGGAGCTCTGTCAATGCTTCCACTGTCAGACATTCTGGAGTCGTCAGACAAGTTGACCCTTCACTTTCCTTCTTCAGAGATTTATGATTCATGAAATTTATAAAACTATTGGAAAATGAGATATTAACATTTGAACTGAAAGGTCGTAACATGTTACAGTTAATGTAACAATAGTTTACAGCTAATTCATCTCCATCACCAGATACAGCACAGGTCCTCCTCAGGTGTGCTACAAGGTGGACTGTGGCCAGTAATTTAGGCTGTTTGACTGGCAGCAAACTACATTCATTGATTGGACCATGGATTCCTTCTCAAACATTTCAATCAGTCTGTGATGAGACTGTTTTAGTGTGTGAGACAGCAAGCTGCAATTTAACATGGTCAGACACTGAGGTCCAAACATTTTTATAATTCGTGGCAGAAGAGCACAGATAATGTCAACTAGGCGAGGCAACCTGCAACGAACAACTACACCAAGACAAACTGACTGATGTCACCAAACCGCCGTCCAGAACTTCAGGTGTTTCTAAGATGTCCCAACGTTCCTGGCCTTGTACACGACTTGGTCAGAACCGAACCAGACATTAACTACCGAGAGTGAGACTTGACAATGGAGAAGAGGCTTATGGTAGCCTATAATAAAGTCCATCAAAACCAAATACTTTCAATTTTGTGAATTTAATCCCAATATGTCATACTAGACATATCAGGTGTATCATTACCCTCAAACACTGAATATGTTCGCATTGGTGCAGAAAGACTGCGACTGAGGCTTGATTTTAACATTCAGTAGGTTAGAGTCTTATGATCTCCTGCATGTCTGCTCATGTTCATACACAATTTATGAACATGAAGCAGACATTAGATTAAGACTTTTATTCTTCTGAACTCTTACTATTGATGTTTATTGGCTTGCAACACAGAGCTTGTATTATGAGTCCACCAAATAATCTTCCAGATTATTTCTGACTGAAACGGCAATCCCATCAATGTCGCCGTCCCACATGTGATCCATCTCCAATCCTCCCTCTCTCCTGCATAAACTCCACCTCTGGTTTTAAATCCACTTGCCATGCAGCAGGTTGGCAGCTAGTTTTATCCTCTCTCTGCCCAGGTCGCCCACGAGGCTTCAAGCTGCGTCTCCCCCAGCTTCGCTCCCTGTCCAACAGCAAGGCATCGCTGGACGACGCGGAGGCCGGCCACATCCCCACAGCCACGCCCCTGCCGCTGCATCCGGACCACAGTCCCGAGTCTCTTGGTCTGGGCGAGTTCCTGCCCCTGCCTCTCTTGCCCCCAGACCACCAGGAGCAGCTCAGTGGAAGCAGGTACAGTCCTCAGGATTACTGGAGAAACACATATGTGGGGCATGTAGAGATGCTTTATGTACACTTTCTGCAAGCATAAGGTCTGATGTTTAATCTTGTTTGGTTGATTCTAGGTTGGCTCTACAGAAGTGGCCGGAGGATCACCAGGAGGACCAACGCACCCTCCTGTGTTCGGAGACCCCCATTCCCCTCCCCAGGCTGCCTCCTCAAGTAGTCCACCTGGTCGGGCCCCTCAACCAGTCGACCCCCTGCGTCGTGGCCCGCCACCGCCTCAGCCTTAACCCGGACGCCTCGTGCTCCAATTGCTCCCTGACGCACAGCCGCTCGCGGGAAAGCTTCCACAGCATGCGGCGCGCCTCCTCCGTGGACGAGATTGAGGCCCTGAGGCCCGAGTGGGACCGGAAAAACCGGAGGGCCAGCGTCCGGCCGGCCAGCAGCAGCACTGGTGAGTACAGAGGTGGTGCGACGTCGCAGTGCATTTTCCTACTGTCTGGAGTCATGAGTTTTCAGAAAGGATTGGTTATATTTCTGCACATGGCAATAAGACTACCAGGTGGGGTCGTAGGAGCTTGATATTTTTTCATATTTTCTGTCTCATATAAAAACCTGGAAGACTGAGTCATTTCATTTGAGGCAAAAAAACATTTTCCTAGGAGTTTTTTTTTTGGAAACGTGTTTTTTTTATACTTCAGTCTTCCAAAGTTACTCTAGTGATTGGTCATAATTAATCACTGATTAATCACTGCTTTAGGATGTGATTAATCTATTTAATTTTTTTTCATTCGATTGATAGGACTAGCAGAAAATAAATTTTTATAAAAGTTACCTCCTAAAGCTTTTATCCTGACCTGATGTGCTTCTGTACAGGGGCAGTAAATAGCAAATCTAACATACTGAACTCCACTTCGGACTCGGACCTCATGCGGTACCGTACGATATCCAAAATCCCCCAAATCACCCTCAACTTTGTGGATTTCAAACCGGACCCCCTCATCGCCCTGCCCTCTGGAGAGATGGACATCATAGCCCCCTGCAAGCTCATTGACAGGACTCACAACGTCACCGAGAAGGTCACACAGGTAGGACGTCACAACGGCACATTGCTGGTTTGAATCAAGCGTTTTGAAATGGACTGACCACTGCGGTGTTACCAAATAGTTTCCGAGCGTTTGGATGCAAACTTCACATTCCATGTACGGTGAAAATGTGTCTGTGTGTTTCCATTTAGTGCCTCCAGCCGTAGCCACTTGCTACCAGAGCAAACAGACAGTACACTGTTTGTTTCACCTATTAGTATAAATTATTGTGATTGCTTGACCCTTGGTGAAAAATCAAAGGCATCTCATTAGGGTTATAGTTACTTAGTCTGAGCACAGGAGGATATCTGTAAAAACTTTCATGGAACTACCAGCCGTCAACATTATGACACAAGTCATAATGTTGAGGAAACTAGGTCAGCTATGCTAGCTTGATTTTGACAACCTTAATATCGACATGAGCTGTGAAATTTGTTGTGCTTTGGTTCGGTAAAAACAAAAGAAGAGCTGGTTTGCTCTGTTTCCAGAGCTGATAAAGTCCAAGTAAAATGTTTGAGGTTTTATTTCTCATTTTTCTACAATCCGTCTCTCTTACAGCCATTGTCCTGTGTGGATGTGAATGACAGAATCAGGAGTATGGCAGGACAAACATGATGTCTTTGTCTTGGAAGTGATAAAAACTCAAACCTGCAGCACACCCTCATGAAGGTTTTCGCATGCATATTTCAACTAACTGCTCAATGTTAATATGGTTATTCTGCATTAACATCTAAAAGTATGAAGCCTTTTAATGTAGAGTTTTGAAACTGTTGATCAAAACAGTTTGAGAATTGGAGTGAAAACAAATTTTAATGCCCGGTATCAGAGAAAGGACTCTTATATGAATGGATTGTGTGAAAAAATTTTTTTGTTTTTTTCTACAGTGACTTTATCTTCCTGATGACTGTTATTGGAAATTCTACACATGTTCAGAAGGCTTTATCCTTAATGAAACCCTCATCACAATTATGGCCTTTCCAACTTTGTCACAGCTTATTAAATCTGACACTGGGTACCTAAAAGGCTCGTAAGATGTTGTCAGTGTCATACACAAGAAGCTTTGCTTTTTTATGCAATCGTTCTGCTGTTGAACATTTTATCACCCTCATGATCTCACTCACTCTAGCACTTTGTCTTTGACTGTTTAGGCATTAGAATGGAGAAGTACATTGGGATTTCAGGTAGAGGTGCACTGAGGAGGACTTTGTGATAGTTTTCTGATCTCTGGTCTTTCAGAAACTTTGACCTGTTGGTATCAATTTTAGCCAATTCCAATTTTTCTGTAAAGTAAGAAAGTAAAAAAACAGCATGTCACTCTTGCCTAAACCAGTAACTTCTACAATCCTAACTTTGTGACTTGTTGATATCCTTAGAAAAGGACCTAACCTTAAGTTTTTAAAAAAATAATTTTGCAGATATTAAATCACAAAAAACTATCTCACGTATCTCCACTCAGCTCTCAATATTTGAAGCATTTATCAATAAGTAATTGGAGCAAAGACTCCCTGTGTACCTGGTATTACTGAAGGCAAACGTAAATAATCAGTTTTTCTGTCTTGTCTGAGTCAGGCATAGACTTTCTAGTATCTCCGGAGTTAATCGTGGATCACTGAATGCAGTCATGCCATATAGAATGAGCTTCAGCTGGCAAGGTTAAAGCATAGCCCTCAGTGTAGGTGTGTGTGTGCATGCGCGTGTGTATGCATAAATGTGCATTAACTAATGCTGTGTACTGTAGTTGTTATACAGTGCAGATGGGAGGAAACAGCACCAGCTGTGACTCCAAATGGACTTCTATTTATAGCAGGCTAATAGGAAGAACGGAGGAAAACGATAAAGAAGTTGCAGCTATGATCTATATATATATTTATGTTGATGAATTTATTAGCCTGCCAAAGAAATAGCATGCATGTATGAGCCTATAATTCAAACACAGAGATATTTTTTGTCTCTCTCGGTTTTCTGCTTGTTTTCACTTCAAAGATGTTCTCGTTGGTCCTGTTTAAAAAAAGACTCTTTTTAAAATCAGTTGAGATATTTCAATGGAGATTATGCTCCTGCATCGCCACTTCCGCCCTGCAGAGGGCGGCATCGTCACACTGACGCCGCAGCAACACCAGTGAAAATGATGTTGCGGCGCAAATAAGGTTGAATAATTTACGTGTTTCATAAACCGTCTGAACACGTGCAGATATTTTGTCTCGTCTTGGAGGGACTCCTGGCGCTGTGCCCCTCTCCCTGCTCTGAACACGCAGCTCGCTTTCCTCCTGCTGCATGAGAGGCTGCACGCGCTCAGTCTGGCTCCAAAGTGCCGACTGACTCTCCGCTTGGAGGAACTTCCTGGAACGTGAGGAACAGCTGCCTTTCAATGTGACTGTTTATTCACAGAAGGCACGTGAGAGCAGTGAGAGCGACCATTTACCTTACTTTGACTGACCCAGTTCAAGCAGAAGTGGGTAGAGTACCCAAAAATTGTACTCAAGTAAGAGGAGCCTTACTTTAACAGATTTTGGTTTTACTGAAGTTAAAATAAAAAGTGACTGTCAAAAAAAATTCTCAAATAAGAGTAAAATAGTATCCGGTTAAAAGTTCACTGAAGTAAGTGATCAGAATTTGATGTAATACTTAAAGGCGATGCCATCAGAGGACCTAAATACCAGAAGTTGGATACAGCTTTACATTGCAAGCCTCAATAAAAAAAAATAAAATAAAAAAAAAAAAAAAAAAAAAAATATATATATATATATATTTTTTTATATATATATATGTATACAAAAAAAATAAATAAATAAATAAAACACCATTACAAAGATTCAGGATTTTATGTTCCATGTCATGAAAAAATGTGAATACTTATGTTATCACTGTGAAATTCTAACAGTGCCAAAAGGCACAGAGAATAAATATTAGAAAAACAAAGCTTATTCGCAAAACAAAAGTCTTAAATTTGCTTAAACTCTGTGTGTATTTTGTTTTTTTCATTCAGGCACTCACAGTATGTAAAATATTCAGACATTCTTTCAAAGTAAGTGTGGCAATACTTTATAAAAATTGTACTCAAGCAAAAGTAAAAAGTGGAGTAATAAAACTACTCCTAAAAGTAGTTTTGTTTTCCCAAAAAGATACTCAATAAGTGTAATTGAGTAAATATAACTAGCTGCTATTTATCTCTGGTACAATGGGGACCTGAAGATCTGCAGAGTGCAGGAACAGAAAGCAGAATTATGCAACAATTAGGCTGTTGGTGGTGTTAGTTTGAGGATTGATGCGTCCATTGCTGAATTGTTTTGGGATTGGAAAGGCCTTTTTTTCTTTGGTTTTTTTTTACCTTATTGAGATGTTGTTTCTGTTTTTAGCTACTCAATTTTACAGTTTCTTAGGAATGATTAATCTTTATACATATTCTAATTTGGCTTTTAAAGTGTAAGTATTATGTAAAATTGCCCTTTTGACTATAACCTAACATCATGTTATGTTATTCTGTCATCAAAAACATACCTGGGGTTCTGCCATGATTCTTTCATACATGTTTAAGAAACCCTTAATCTCCCATTAAGCTCCACCTTCGAGGACAAACTTCCCCCACAGAGCTGAAGCTTTCGAGCTTCTGAGCTACAGCCTCACAGAGTAGCCCTCTCTCAAGATTCTCCCACTCAGCTCCTTCAGACTAGCCAGAAGCAATTAGCAGACACCTGGTACATATGTACACCTACATATCTGCTGAGCTCAATATTATATGAGCTACTTCTCTGTCCAACTCTGGTAAAAATGTAAAAAAAAAAAAAAAAAGTGCTAATAGAGGAGCCATGTTGAGGTGACTTCCTGAAGACAGTTGCAGAAAGAGTATGAGCTTTTAAAGGCCAAATTTCAAGGCATTAAATCAGGAAATAAAAATTATTTTAAGTCATATTTCATTTAAATAACATTTTTATAACAGCTGAAGTTAATATAGCTACTTGATTATGAGGTAAAATGACACCATGTACCTGGAGAAGACATAATACTCCCCTTCAAGAATTTAGTTTGATTTCTTTTTGGATGTCACATCAAGTCATATAGTGCTTTTATCACCTTGGTAACCTCATTTCCGTCTGTTTTGAAGTTACATATTTCCAAACATTTAACATGAAGCTGGTTGTGGTTCTTTTGAAAGACTGGTTCCCTATTTGGCAGCAAATGTAAGAACCTGAAGTCTTCCTCAGTAAACTATGCTGCTGGCACAGAACAGGATTTGATGTAGCTAACACGTTTTGTTTGGCTAATTAATAGTCTGTGTGTTTTTCCTGCTGCTTACAGTGAGCTAGCTCTGCACTGGTTAACTGGTCAAGGTCACGACTCCCTGGTCACCCGCCTCGGTTTTCTAGCAATAGATTTTTGAAGCGATTTTACAGCCTATGCTGTGCTGGCGACGGGACTGAACTGCAGTAAAGTTTTATTTTGTGCCAATAGGTTTTCATCACAAAGTAAACTTTTTAAGCTGATGAAGCTTTTTAACGATGAATTAATATGCATGTCGTAACTCTGCAATAATGCAACACCAACCCAAACTGTCAGCACTAAAACTGAAGCTGCACAGTTGGCAAAATACAGCATTTCTGTCACCGACTGTAAAGTCGGATCACATAAACACAAAATCTGCTCATTATGAACTATCATTCATTTTGGCAATCTTTTATAATGTATAATACGCTGCAAAAAAACCCCCAAAGATGAAGTATGTGATGACATTTTCACCAGGTACAGCGTAACAACAGTGTCTGTGTATTTTTCCATTTCTGCAGCGCTTCACATCTGTCACATAGTAATATAGATTAAAAGAATCGTAAGGATTTATTGCCTCAATTTTATTGAGTTGATCTTCTCTTGTTGATTCATTACAGCATTATAATGGAATGTATTTCATTAGGCCAAAGGACCACATGCATCAGAAGACGTCTCGGCTAATGGCTTAAAAGAGACGATAAATATCAGTTGTACAGACAACATAAAACTCTACACACTTTGTCATTAAAATGATCAAATCAATATAAATAGCTTTTTTTTTTTTCCATCTGTAATGTGACAGGTACCAAGTATAATTAAAGTACAATACAAATAGAAAATAAACAAATGAAATAGTAATTTTGGTTGATCAACTCCAAATAATTGAAGCTACTAGTTAAATCTCACACCAAACGTTTTCACCATCAGACGGGCAGCTTGAAGCAGAGCTGTTGAAACTGTTTGCGGCCAAAGTCAAGACAGGCGGAAGTACTTGGAGACAAAAACTTTTTCCCCAAGCAAAAAAAAAGGAAATATTTTTCAAGTTTTTTCTTTTTTTTAATGGCTTAGCTATACATTTAAAATGCAATTATTTATTTTTTTAACAAAGCAGAGTTAGAGATAAATAATTGTATGTATGGAAAGATGTGATGTTAAATACTTGCAATTTTGCTGTTCAAGAAATAGCTTTTTGAAACTTTTTGACCCAGAAATGTCCACGTTGTTTTCTTGAAAATTTCTGAAAACATCTCAAATGTCTGTCTTTTCAAACTCCAACATTTCCATGTTTTTCTAGAAAACCTTTGGTGGAAATTTACTCTTCCTTTTTTCTTTTGTCCACAATGTCCTGATTGCGCTGTGGTAGCTGCTAGAGTTTCAACCTTTGAGTAGAATATTACTGTTGATGCTTTTGTTCAACTTAGCAGCAATTACCGTAGTTCAGTTCCTCAGTGTGTGTGCCATTAAAATCTTCTCTCAGTAACACTTGAATTATACATTCAAGTAAGCTGCCGAAAACTTTAAACTATGTAGTGTGAGTTGACTGAAACGTCCCCGAGCCGTGAGTCGGGGGTCGTCCTCCCCTTCTCATGTTTATTAGTTTATTACGGTGCAGGAGAGCCGCCAGGCCGCATCATTTCATGAATTGTGTTCCTGCCTCGCCCAAAACTGATGATAAATATCTGCATAAGGTCATGGGTATGCATGAGTTCTCTAAGTGTTTTGTGATGTGAATGATTCAAAAGCAGGTATTTTTAGCAGTGCCACATGTTTTTTTTTTTTCTTCTTGCAACGTGCCAGCAGGGCCACGGCTCTAATCTGACACCAAAGTCGTTTTTTTCTTAGCGCCACCTCTGGCAAAGTTCTCGGGCATGTCAGTGGCTGACAAATAGGACATAAATTAGCAGAAATGAGTTCCATAGTTACCCCAATAAGGAGTGTTCCACCTGGAGGAGAAGCCTTTACTCAGCCCTGGGTGGATTAAAAGCAGCCTGCTGTCCCACACTGACAGGAGGTGACCTGCAGGCTCTGGCTTTGTGACGGAGGCGCTGGATTCTTCGGGCCTTTTGGCTCATGAGCTTTCTCCTCACATGTGTCATGTGAAAGTTCCTGAGTGGTTCTGGGCATAAAGGAGAGCAGTATTTAGTAGCGGCAGGTTACTATTACTGGAAGCTGCCCTCAGAGAGCTGCTGAAAGGGGCATGGCGGTTTGTCTGGAGAAGGATTAGCACTTTGTTCATCCTGTAACTGGTTCGAACCCCGATACGTCCGTCTCTGTTACTCTGCCATTTTGTCACTTCCCCACTCCCGGGGTAACTGTGGCCACCCAAAAATAGTGTGTGAATGTGTGTATTGTTATGCCAAAAAAAGGAGACACATGATTGTAAAGGGGAAGTCTGATTTAAAAAAATATATATATATATATATACATATATATATATATATATATTTAGCTTGTTCAAAGAAATCGTGCTATATTGATATTCCCTCATCAAGAACAGACCTGGAGTGTTGCCTTGATTCTTTCATGCATGTTTGAGAAAATTTTCAGTCTTCATGGTGACACACTCATCTGTCCAAAACACCTGTGTGGACCTAGTCCCACCTTCAAGGACAAAGCTCCTCCTCAGAGCTGCAGTTTCCAATCTTCCAATTCACATAGCAGCCCTCCATCACTCAGCTCCTTCAGACAGCAGCAATTAGCAAATACCTGGTGGAACTGCCCATCAGCTAAGCTCAATATAAGAGGTACTTTCCAGTGAAATGCTGATAAAACCAGTGTTTAGGCGTTAATAGATGAACAATGATGTGACGACTTTCTGAAGACAGAGATTCAGAAAGAACAGGAGTTTTTAAAGGGACACAGTTCCAATTTCAAGGTCTTACATTATGAAGTTACATTTCTTCTAATGCAGCCTGTGCCAATGGGCAGCAATAGAAGAAATGTAACTTTGAAGCCACATTTTCTTGTATTAGCATTAGTATAAAGTAACTACCAGCCGCTCTTCTTCATGATTGAACAACAAAGCTCAATCTGTTTCTCCCATGCGCTGCAGTGAGCTTTTGTGATCTCTAACACCCCCCCACCTGCTCCCACATTTTCCCCTTTATCTGCTCGTCAGAAGATCCAAAACATACCATATGATCTGCATCTGTGGACATGATGTAAACCAGGCTCCAGGCCATCTCAGATGGGCACAGGAACGGCTGATTAAGCAGCTTCTAAGTCGTGGTATATTTTCAGCGCAGCCATGTCAGTGCGTGTTTCACCACAATCACAACACCAAACCTCCCGCTCTGGAATTTTATCAGTAAAAAGATCACCTGAAGACCCGTCCTATTTGTGATATTTGAATGTTTTTCAATAGTTGGCACAACTTGGGAATTTAGCCTTAAGCTGTATATGTTCCAAGTTTTTTTCTCACACAACTACGGGTGTAGTCTTTATTAGCAGTTTTTTTTACCTTTTCTAGCTCATAGTGTTATCGTGTGACAAAAAGAATATTATCTAAATAAAAAACATACTGGGAGTGTTATTCTTCCATATCAGTATTTTTGAGACTCATGTTGAAGTGAGAAAAAAATTATTTCAAATGTAAGCCTCCTAGCTTCTTGCTAGCTTGTAACTAGCTTCTAGCTTTTGAGTTGTCAAAGCTTTACTGTTGCTTTGACAACTAGTAAAGCTTTTTTTTTTTATTATTATTTTTTGGCCAGTTGACAAAATGCTGGAATAAAAGCACTGAAGAAACATCCATTTGTGTGGTATAGCACATTTGATTTGATTGTTCTTGATGGAGAATCTGAAACATCTGTTGTGGGTTAGCCATGGCTAACTGTTAGCTACTCTGGATGGTAAAGCTAGCTTCTTGTTGGTGCTAAATAAGAAAGATGTTCCCTGGGTTTTTTAAAGGTCTAGATTTCATTTTATGATTTACACTTCAAAATCTACATTAACCAAATCTACGCTCAACAGATATTTCTGAAAGCAGTGATGAAGTCATGAAACCTTTATTTTATCAGGAAAAAAACTGAAAAATTGAAAGTTTTAAATGCTGTTTTAGCAGCATATTGGAACTAAACAATAACAATTGCAATATGTGTATTAGAGATGGAATGCTAAACTCTTCTCTCATTATTGTTGATTGTCTTGCCTCCTTAAATGGTTCCATTATTACACACATGCATTATTAGTTGTTTTTTTTGTTTTTGTTTCAGTTTTATTTATCCTCAGACCCTGACGTTTCCTTTTTGTAATTTATATTCCAGTTTTTACAACCTGCTCAATGATTCCAGTGAGCCTTTTCTATAATGATCTAGGTTTTCTGATCACCATGGAGGTTTTTTTTCTACTGTTTTAATGTCATAATATATACATTCTGGAGAACAGCTGGCTGTATCTGAGGGAAATAATGTGGAATCGGGCTGGAATGTAGGAATACAGTAAAACAGCACCACTATGAATTAGCTGCCCTTTTCAGTCGCCCTGCCTCAAAACCTCAATACCTCAAATTGATTGAGTGCCTCCTCCGCGAGGGTTCAATGACCCACAAAGAAGCATAGAGTCATGTTGTGACTGTCATCATGCCACAAATATGTGCACCTTTATATAATTGGCCTATGTTGTTTCTTCAAAATCTTTCACATATTTGGTGGGTAAAATAAATAATCGGGGATGCACCGATCCACTTTTTTCACTTCCGATACCGATGCAGATATCTGATGTTTGGCATTGGCCGATTCCGATCTGATACAGGAGCACAGTGCTGAGTTGACATTGATTTTTTTTTAACACAGACATAAATTTACTGAGCAAATGTACTTGATACCTCTGCACCAGTACAGCACTTAAATACTCCAATAGCTTCACACAGGCTTTGCTAAACATGTGAAAACAGCACAAACACATAAAATAATTAATACTGAAACGTATAAAACCAATAGCTTAACTACCTTATGTAAAATAAATAATTAAGGGTCATGTCTCTCAGAGCTTTAAGCATAGAATTAGACTAAATAGACCCGTCCTTATGGATACCTGATCCAGAGTTTTCTTCAATATTGGAACCATTACAGATCCAATGTCAGATCCGTGCATCTCTTCACTCAGTTATTTCTCATCTGTCCATTGATTCTCATCTCATTAACATTCTCATGTTTTCTTTTGAACAGCTTAATTTTTATTTTTTTTATTTTGACTCTCCTGTCAGAAATCCTACAAAGCCTCAGTGGTTTTGTCACCTTAATAACACTCACTGGAATATTCAGAAGCCTGGAAACACAACAGTAACAATTTGTCAGCAGAAGGTTTTGACACAGTGAGTGTTTGTCGTGAAGCTATCGTTGCTTTTACCACTTGTACCACTCTGGTCAGTACTTTGGGTCAGTTAATAGTGAACCAGCTGATACTGATCTCCACATGGAAACAGCTTTCTAATGCTGACCAAATTCAGCTGGTTTCTTGGCTTTAACACGCCCTTTTCTCAATTTGTTTCCTGAAACATCCTATTTCATTACGTATCATTTAATCGACAGGCTAATTATTATTATTATTATCTTTGATTTCTTTATGTGTGGATTACTCTGATTGCTGTCGATATCTGGTATAAATTTCATGTTAATAGAAATATTACAAATATGTTTGCTAAGAAAAACATTGACGCTTTATATATATTTTTATTGCAGGACATTTCCGTTAATTTCCACAAATGTCCTGTGACAAATATGAGGTTGAATATGAAATCTGTTAGTCCAGATCAGCAGAGCCGTGTCTTTGTGTTCTGATGACTTCTAAAGACCCGCTACTGTACCATTTGGATCTGCTCATCGTCTTGCAATGGGAAATCGATGGAGAGTTTGATTCTCCATCTTGCACAGACAGACAGTATCGGCATCCTAAATGAGGTGAAAGGGATATTTCAACCTAATTCTACATCATTTATTAAATTGCACTGCATAATTTGATCTTTGTGTCATTTCTTCAACCGGCTCTGGGTTCGTGAGAACGTCTAGGTTGGGTCTCAGTGCTCTCAGACATCTTTAGATGTCTAGTGTCCAGGCTTATGGTGGCTTCTTTCTCATGTAAGAAGCGACCCGCTCTAGTTTTGAGACACAACGTGGCTTTGAAAATGTTGTACCTGTTGAACAAACACACTCATTCCCAGGCAGATAATCCATTTCAGACGGATCTATCTGTTGCTGCCGCGAGCCGGCCCGTTCCTGCAACGTAAGAGACATCGATTTGAGTATTTGTAACGCTCTATAAAACCAGAGATGATTTCAAGTAAAATCTGCTGTGTCCTCAAACTAAATCTAGGACATTTATTCATTAACGGCTACATCACACGATGTTTGCCTTTTTTGTGTGTATGTTTTTTTTTTGCGCAGTTCCACTCAGCAGGGACTGGCTAACAGAACGCGTCCGGCTGTAATTCACACTCAGACAGGAAATCTGTTTGCAGTCTGACTGAAAGCTCCTCACCTCCACTGGCACCCTGCCTCTGACTTCATCACTCACACACACACCCGCAGATATGATCGACGGCAGACTGAGAGGCAGGTGGCATCGCCGCGGAAGCGGGATAGGAGGGTCAGAGGGAGCATCCTGGAAAGGAGGATGCAGACAGGCAGAGAAGGGCGAGGAAGACGGGATGGAGAGCGAAGCAGCGAGAATGTTCTCAAAGACCGAGGATGACCGCTCAAAGTAAAAACGTAACAAACGCAAGAATCTTCCTGCATCCAGCCATACAATGCTGAAATAATCGTCGATTATTAGGACGATTGTTCTCCTGATTCTTTGGATTTTAAAGACGGGCTTTCTTGCAGATTTTTCATTGAACCACCTAAAATTATTTTATAGTGTCAGAATAAACTAAAATGTGCAAATAAAGATAGTCTTTTTTTAAGACTGTATATTCTAATGAGCGACGAATCGAATGCTAAATTAGTGGACGATTATTTCAATTAATCAGTTACTCTCGATTAATCAAATAATGGCTTCAGCTCTGATGGCTTTTGTGGCTGATTGAACCACAGAAGCTGTAGAAAGTAGCTTCTTCTGCATCGTTTCTCACATCACTGTCTGTCCTTAGATTGCTGAAAACAGATCATTTTGACAAACCAGCTGATTTTTGGGTCTGCATTTAAATAATCTCTAGTAAATGGTATATCAATTACATCAGTATCCTCCAAATCAGTTTGACTGTGCCTATAGCAAAGCCTAGTGTTTAACTTGTTTCCACCTCTGCTGTTGTACCATGCATATAAAAAACATGACTCCAACAAGATGCTTTTTAGAATTGTTTTTTGTGTCAGCAGATGTCTGTCCTCTCACCATAATATTGCACAAATAGAAACTCACTTAATGGAAACACGGCAGTTTTGAAAAAGTTTTTGTGCTAAATTGAGTCGGTTTTATTTTGTTTGTTTTTTAAAGCCATAAAAATGTGTATATCTTTCAAAACAGTACTGCAAAAAATGTTTGGCTTCACACAAGTCTCGTGAACGACAACAAGATGTTAAAACTTGCAAAAGTGATGACAGCAAGCGGTATGTGTTGTGCTGGTTCACACAAACATTTTCACTTTTTACATGTGATTTTTATTCCGTTGCTTGTATAATGGAAACACAGTAATTGCGAAAGTGTTTCTCTGACATCAGCTGACTAAGTTTGTAATGGAAACGCAGCTTCTGCAGCCCAAATACGTTGCAGCTAATTTCCTTCTGTTCCATCTTTATTTCGAGATTTCTTTTCTCTCCTTTGCTCTTTCCTTCTCTTTTGACCCCCCTCTCTGTACATTATCTCTCTTTTTTCTCCTCCTCCGCCCTCCCCCCTTTCCTCTGTGCTTGTGTGACCCATTTCCTTGGTCTTGGCCCCATTAATCACAGTGTTGTGGGCATGGCCTGCCTGCCTCCCTGCCTTTGCTCATCATAACAGGTAATTGAATAAGAAGAGGGCTGAAGGTCTGGACAATAAGCAGCTATTGATTGGCCTGTCCCTTACCCTGTATAAGTCTGACCCAGTTGCTTTTTGGACTCTGTGGCTGGGTATGATGTGAAAGCCTGTTTGTGTTGACAGGCCAATTAGCTACCTGACAAGAAAACACTCTTCTCGGTTTGGTTCTCAGATAAACAGAAGCGAGTATGGTAACAGAATGGAGATCTGAATCAGCTGATGGTAAATGTTGTCAACTGACTGCAAGACAATCCAAGATCAGTTTCTTTTTGATTTCCTTGTGTCATGTTCGATTTATTTGTTTTTTAATATCGCATTTACACAACCAACCAAACACCTCATCTTTATGAGTATACACAATCGATAACCGATGTTTATCAGTATTCTATATATTACCGTTTTGACATCTTGAAAAAAAGGACCACCCTGCTGAATTCAGCACCACTTCTCAGTTTCAGTTAAACTACCCACAATGCTGTGCTGCATCACTATCACTGCGACATGACCAATCTATTCCGCTCCGAGTCCCATAACAAAATATATACTATTAATATCAGCCCAGTTTTATTTACTGGACTAATACCAAGATGTTAAAAAATTACTAAAAGCCAATGCTTATATTAGTGCTTACTTATATTATAATATAAGTATTTTAATACTTATATTAGATATGTTTTGTATCCCTATTCCATATCTGGAATAGGAATACAATATTAATACATGACAGAAGCTAACATCGGCAGCGTTTTTGTAGCTCCACTTTTGGAGTTAAAGCCAATCAGCACTGAGGAAAATGAGGGGCACTCCTGGATTGGCTGCTTTCCAAACACCAGCCAACAGCATATCAAGCTGCATTTGCATTTTCAAGTATGCACTACCATAAAAAAAAAATTTAAAAAAAATCACATTCCACAAAAAAAAGTCAAATCCTGAACTGCAAATAGATAAGATTCACTGTAGTTCTGATTTAATTTTGTGGTCTAACAAAAAAACAGAGATTGCTGATCCTGGATCCTGGATGCCACTTTTTTCAGAACCCATGAGCCAGGTTGTAACACAAAGGGGACGGTCCAGCATTTTTTCATTCAGGGTTAATGCCTGCTATAATTAAATGTGGTGGTAGACCAGTGTGTGAGAGGATAGCATCTAGTCCCAAGCTAGTGAGGCAGCTAGGGACCCACCTCGGGCCGATCCATCAAGGAGCAGGCGGGGGCCGGGCGGCGGAGGAATGGGCCCATAACAGGAGGCGCTGGAGTGAACCAAAGGAGCCACCAAGGTGCTCTATCTCTGACAAACACAGGCAGCTCGTGTTATTCATGTCTTACAGTGCAGCTGGAGGCTGCGCCTGCTTCTTTTGGACTGGGCAGTATTACTGAATGTCAACTCCACAACAGCTAAAAAGACACGGAAGCAGTTTTAGATCTGTTGAACCCACAGCTCAGAGGTAACTCACCAGACATACAGCTCAGGTTAAAACAGCGTCATTCAGGTTCTGACCTTATAGATGACACTCAGTGTTAGGCTACTGAGAACAAGTAACAATGTTTTTTGTTTTTTTGGGGCTTTTTTCACAAATAGATGCCAAGCTTTACAAATCCCAAAATGTGTCCAACGCAGAGTATTTCAGTTAAGGCTCGACTCTTCTATAGGTGCAAATCACAACATACATCCTGTTGGGGCTCGTTTGTCAGAAGCCTTACCATCACCTTCTTACGCCATTCCAATTCTCACCTCTGTGATTTGTCCTATTGAGCTTGGATTTCTCAAGATCTGTTTCATCCTGGACAATCTTCTGCACTGTTATAGATTTCATTCTGCCTATGGTTGTGGTTTAGCAATGGCAGTGGAGAACATGAGTGAATTAAAGTAATTAAAGTAAGAGGAATCTTGATTGCTGGTAAAGTTGTTGATCAGCTTGATGTGGTCGATACAGAGCATGCAATTTCCGGTGCATGCCGGTAAGCTTCATAGCATGACTTCCTACACACATTGCACATGTCACAACTAAATGTTATCAATTTGGTAAAATCAGGTCCAATGTTTTCATATTTACGTCACGCCTCCAGCAAAAAGTCGTATCTCTCCAGACCCTCTGGCGTAGAACAAGGTGCCGGTTTTAAACCTCGACTTCACATCATTTTTCCAGCTAAACAATTGCATTCCCAGAAGAAACATACACTTAGCAGTTGGATGTTGCATTTCACTTTTACTCAAATCTAGGACAAGTGAAAATGTGTTTCTGTTACAACCACAGATGTGAGCTTTTTATATCATCCCTAAGGTCAACGTTAAAACGCCCCAAAGGAAATCGATATTCGTCACACAAAGACTCATCCACCTTAAGGGTCCTACAAACACCTCAGCCTGCTAAAACGATGGTACATTGGGACAACTCCTTCAGTTGGGACTACAAAACCTCTCCAGAGAGCCTGGCAGTGTCGCCTTCATACCGACCACAAGGGGAATAAATCAGAGTGTGCCATTTAAACCCAGTCATTATCCATGACCTCCGTCTTGACTCTGAACTCTGTGCAAACACCACGGTAAATACCAACAGGACAGCGTGCCAGCAAGCACATGAACAATGGCGCTTTGCAGTGTGGACAACAGCTACTGTAGAGACAGGCGCTAATTGGTTTCCCAGCTGAACATGACACCGGAACAAGACGATCAATTTTCCAGTCGGAGATCCTGAGCGCAGACTGTGTCTACCTGGCTCATCTCATCTTAACACAGGCGTTGAGCTAGTTCCGCAACTTACTCGCTTGTCAGTTTTAATTGATTCCTCTGTGAGGAGTGATTGGCTGTTATGTTGCCGTGTGAAACAGAAAGCTGAGGGTTTTTTAGCTTCTGGAGGACTCCCAGTTTTTATTGGAAAGCAAACTTAGCATTTCTTTTTTAGCCTATAAATCTGTACAAAATATTCCAACATATTTTAATCTATTTTGTGGTTGAAAACACAGTTCCCTACAATTCCCTCCCAGAAGTGTTTTTTTCTTTACTTGTATAGAAGCAGAAGTGTGTGCAGGGGTGCGCGCGTGTGTGTGTGTCTTCTGTCTTTGCCAGTAAGGCACATATACACACTTTTGCTTTCTGGTTCATCCCTGTATTAGTAGATGAATGAATGTGCACATCACACCCACACTCGTGTGTGAAGGTAACACAACTTTAGCCAAATTGACAAATACACACATACACACATTGAAACAAGTGTGAAAACCAGGTTTCCCCAGTTTGGTGTGCCATGGTGAAAAATGAGCTCCTGCTCCATTTTATTCAGGTTGGAGAACTGCTTAGCACACAACTTCACCAGCGTGTGTGTGTGTGGAGGGGTGTGTGTGCGTGGAGGTGTGTGTGGGGGTGTGTGTGCGTGCGTGTGTGTGTGTGTGAAGGACTATTGTCCATTTAGCTGTTTTAGCAAAAGCTAATCTGTGTATCCTAGTGACTCCAGAAGCTCCTTGCAGCTTTAATGCAACATTTCAACACCCCAGTAAGTGTGCTACACACTCCTGCAGTGCATCCTGGGAGATTATACAGTGTCAGGGGGATTATTGTCAACCTACCTGCTAAAACTGACTTGTTTTCCAAAAATTGAATCCAAAATAGAGCTTCATGCCTGTCCACTGGTCTGTTTTAATTATTCAGCGGTGATATAGTAACATGATTGCTAAATGGCACCAAGTGACTGGAAAAAACTTTATATTCAAGTTTGTAGAACAGCTTAAGCTTGGCTAACATTGGGGAAAATTTTAATTGTTTTAATGTGTTTCTACTTGATGTTCCAATTAAATCATTTTGAAACCAGCTGTACAGATCAGTTCACTTTTTTTTTCTTGTCCTCATGTAGAACCGGTCAGGATGAAATCAGTGGACCTTGTCTGTCTGAGTGGAGATGTGTCAGCTTACCTCATGTGAAGCAAACATCTTGCTGGACTGTTCATCACAGAGGCAGAGCAGGAAGATCTCTGGTAAATCCCTTGGTGTTAGATGCTAACCGTTAACGTATTTTTACATCAGCTATAAACAAAATAACAGTCCATTATTTTTGTGCTTCCCCATAACATCATCAAAAAAGACTGCTTTTTATGAAGATGAAGTTAATGGATCATTGAGGAGTTTGCCATTCAACTGTAACAATAAATCTATTAAATAAAAGATGGCTGCCAGCTGGAAGAAGCTGGTCAGACTGGAAGCTGAGGTTTTATCTCTATCTTCTCCTGCAACCCGTCCAGCTTTAAAGCATCACTGTGACTTCCTGGCTGTTTGTCGTTCACACTTTCCATCTGGTCATCTGTCATCCTTAACTGCAGTGTCACAATAAACCGAGCAACACTGCGCCGAGAAAAAAAGAAGAAGCGAGAATTGATTTTTTTAAATTTTTTTTTTAAAGTGAGAAACCCAGAGAGCACAGCCTTATTGCGGTTTAGATGAAATCAGTTTCTCCTGCAGCGCTGCAGCACCTTTTGTAGCTTCATCAGAGTCCTGACACCTTAACAAAGTGCTTCTGAGCCGAGTCTGTGTTTGGGTTTAGGCAAAGCGCCCAGACAAATGTAGGTTAAAATGTAAAACGGTTTGTGAATATAATCCGAGAGCCGATGTCACAGCAGTGACAGCCCCGGTTTATTGGAGGTGTCAGGCCTTCCCTCTCACTGCTACCGTTACATCCACTGCACACGGCCCACCTCAGCGCTGGGATTTAAGCCGCTCTGTAGTTCTCTGTGACACTTTTCTAAACACTTTCTCAGTGCTTATGTCGAAAGAAGCTCCCATGAATTGATGTTGACACGTTTTGCAGACTCATTATGCAGAAGCAACGTAGAACCCACCAGAAACTGCTGAGCCCGCGCTACTGCGGCTCAGCGTGAAGTTCTGGAGTAGTGTTTGTTATGGTATCTGCTGTATTCTTGACTCAATAAAGTTTTGGCATAACTCGGGCGTTTCAGCTCTGAGAACTTCCTCTAAGTACTTACTGGGCCTGTAAGTGCTTATTCAGAAAAATATTTCACAAACATAAAGATAGAAGCAAAAAGCACACCATATGTAGCTCCTCCTCTGAAGGGATTACTCAGTTTTTCAGTTTTCTATAACAGCCTGCTCCTTTGTAAAACCAAATGTCAGATTATATAACATAATACTGTAATGCCCCGCTGCGTAAACACAACTGTTGTGCACCATAGTCATAGAAATAATAGAGTGCTTCTAATTAAAGGCAGTTGATTTACTGATAGTCATTAGTGTGGCCACCACTATGAAAGCAGGGTCTGCTGCTCTGGAGAATATAGGTGTGTGTTAGCACAGTGCCAAGGAGACCTATTGCTATGCGAAGGCCATTTCAAAACAATTTGTAGTCCGTCATTTTGCTGGGAGAGACGATTATTAACAAGTGGAACATGTTTAGGAGAGCTGGGGGTCTGGTGGCGGACCCTTAAGGTTAAAGAGAAACTCCAAATTCCCCAAGAACATTTAACATGCTTCAGTTAGCATGTTAAATGTTATATACCATGATAATACACAGAGGACACTTTCCTTTAATGTTAGAGTTGCCGGACGAATTCCACCGGGACACATTAAGACATTCTGGAACAACGTCCTTCCCACAGGTAGAGTTTAGATCTATTGCCTGGCCTGAAATTCGAGCCAGGTCAGGCCAAAGTGCTATGCTCGGGGCTCAGGTCAGGCTCTAATAGTGAAAAAAACAACAAAAAACTAAATGAGAATACATAATATAAAGATGTTAATTTACTTATTCTAGTCTAAAAAGAGGATGCAGTAGTTCACCCTAGTGAGGAAAAGAGGAAAGCAAGGTGCAGAAGTTAGACTGCAACAAGATAACTAACCTTTCAAAATCAGAATGTTTGTTTAAAAAAAGAAAAGCTATTTCAATTCCTTGTTGTCAAGAGTTCACTACACTCTGATTTCTGTATTTAGACGTTGCAACTGCTCTTCTCTCATTCTACAAGATGTTAATTCTCTTTTGAAAGTAAGAAATCTAATGCAACATTTCCTTGCACATAATGAATATCATACATTAGTTAAACAGCTGAATGGTGTCTACGGTTTCGTTTCTAAAATTCTCTTCATTTGATTGCTTGAGCGTTTTCACAAAGCGTTTGTGTCTCCACCCACCACCACAAGGCGCATTGTGAACGAAGAGAGAGTAAAAGTGACCTGAATACGTCCGCTCTGGAAACGGGAGGCAGAGGAATGAAGCTAAATCTCTTTGTGGCACTAAATTGGCTGTGAGGACCAGCACTTTAGCATCCTGTGGTATTTTCAGAGAATCACGGTTTAACTGTTCAAAAGAGCAAATCCCTCACAGCCTTCTCCGCCCTCAGTGGGGGTCTCCCTCTATTCTTCTTTTCTCTTTGCTCTTTTCATACTCCCGCCACCCCCAACCTCCTCTCTCTGTCTGGCGCTCGTTCGCTGCGTTGCCAGTCGTCTTAAAAGGTCACCCCCACCTGGCGCGGCACGCGAAGCTAACTGTCAAATCCCATCTGTCTTTTAGTTTTACAATGGGTGTCTTTGTGCACTCAGGTGAGACAATACAAATACAGTAGAGCACACTGTGAGGACGACATGTAAACTGATGAATTTAGTTTGACTGATGAACTAAATAGAAACCTTTAAAATTAATTGTATTCCATCTTTTTTTTTTTTAAGTGAAGCGCAGGTTAAACTTTCCAAATCAACTTGTTTTGACTTTTTTTTTATAAGTATAATTAAGAGTAATAATATCTGAGAATAAAAACACAAAAGTTGTTATATTTTTAGTTTCATTCACTTTTATACTTTGGTACTGCAAATTGAATGAAATGGAGTAAAGTGAAAAGTACACATTTGGAAAGATCATATTCTTTTACATCAACTTTTATTTAGTTGAGGACAGTATGGAAAATAAGAACTATTCTTGTGTTTTCTATAAGAAACAAAAAAATAAAAGTTTTTTTTTTTTTTTGTGACTTTTCTAAGAAAGGGTTAAGGTGCTAAAATGGAGATGTATAGTTACATAAATACCTTCAAAATTCTGAAAGCTTCTCAAAGACCAGCCTTGTTTGAGGCCTCCTTGCTTTTCAAAAGCATGTTTATGACATCATAGTTGGTATAATTTATTCTTTCTTTAGTCAAAATCATTTGTGTAAAATACAAAAACAGAATATTGTTACTTTCTTTAGATATAACATTTCAAACCTATGATAAGAGATTCGTGTAGCAGATTGGACTGAACAACCAGAGGTTAATCAACATACCTTGTTCCTAATTAAGAGTTGTCTTAGATTTCAGTAGACAGCAGTCAGAATGCTAAAGAACAACGTGGTGAATTCCTCCTGTTAGGGATTTGAATGTCTGACTGGAGACTATCTAAGAGTTGCCACACTGCATTACATGGCAAATCCTTGATGGCTGCAAATTCAGCAGGAAGTACAAATACTTGTCAAGCATCTGGGTTGTGAAGCATGTCATGAGCTGCGTTTGATTTACTGTGTGGTGCGTCTGAAAGTCACTTTGTTGACCAGAATGGACAACAAGTGCAACGCTGTTTACGGTGCTGAGCTGGTCACTTCATTAAACGCTCAGAGAGGAAGAACCACTTTACTATGTTGTCCATTACATCACAGCAGCACATAGAAAACAACAACAATAAAGCCGTGTTTGTCAGAATCTGAAGTGTGACAGCTCAGGTGGAAAGACGGCACCGCTGCATCATTGACTGTCAGAGGAGGACAAGCTGCTGAGAGAGGAAAATGGAAACACGAGGGATGCTGCCTCTGCACCAACAGTACTCTGGCATGTATGACAACAGTTGTTTGATCGCAACTTTTGCAGATCACAGCAGAGTTGTCATTCTCACGCGGCTCATCACGAGTCAAAAAATGTAGTTTTAGTTGGTGTTGTTCTAAGCTTTCATTTCTTCTTGTTAAATCCCCATTCCCCCACACTCATGTGTCTGTCACTCTGGACACTGTATTAGCATTCTACAGTGTCCAGAATGCTGCCACGTAAAACCACTCAAAGGTGGTATATAGAGGCTTCTTCGATTGGACTTCAGTTCAGTTCTGGCAGGCAGCCTGCTAAGAGTTCCTTATAAACCGACTCCACCAACACTGCAGGGTGGCTCACTAACTATTTCCTGTCTTGCCTCAAAATGAGAGTCACAAACACACATACCCTTAATATCTGGGGTCCACAAAGATAGCGTCCACTAACTTCGCTGGCTGTCACGGGCCAACAGGAAATGAATGATGCTTTGTGTGCTTTACATTGAGAAGAAGTATTACAATGTACACCACAGGACAACAACTACCTGAGAATAGCTAAAATTCTTGAATACTTTAGAACCCTCTAAAGTTGCTCATAATTGCCCATTTCAATTGATTCAACAGTAAATATACATTACTATGCCTGGTGGAATAAATCTTAGCACTATAACAGAAGCTAGGCTTCCTTATTTCTGTTCTCCGGGGTTCAGCTAATCAGTGTCAATGAAAATGAAAGACATTCCTCGATTGGCTACTCTTCAAAACCCAGCCAATAGCGTGTCAAGTAGCATTGCACTAATTATTATTAGCTTTATAACCTGTGTCTTCTGTCAAATATTTTATATACGCTCTACGAAAAAAAATCTGCAGATTATATGTGAATAATTTGGAGTCAAGTTTCACAGAAAAATCCGCAAACGCTGCATTGTGAGTAGGTGGGACTCCACCATATTGTGCTTTAACATGCACTGAGATTTCATTATATGTCCACTTTAATTAATAATCTTTTTAAAGAATCAGCACCAGTTTTGTCAGTGTTCACGAAAGTATTTCATCATGGACAGGTATGGAGGACTAAAGGATCAGAAAAATACAAGGCTCAAAAATACTGAGACATAAAATGTAAAGTTTAGATTTTATGTCAAAGGTCCCGTTTTCCTACAATTCTTGTGACAAATTCCTTCATTTCCCACTATCTAAATGAATGCTAGCGAGTTCAACGAGAAGGTTTGACACTTAACCCCTTTTCCTCTCCAACCGCATACCTATCAGGGCAACACAGAGTGGCAGTCACACTGCGGATCCTTGTGACTGGTTGACAACTCTCAACTGACTATTGCTCGCTGGAGGTGCTAATATTTGGTAGTGGCGTAGTTAATGTGCCAGTTCGATGCTATGAAGCTTACCGAAATTTACACCTGCCAAAAACATTCATGCCAAGCCAAACAAGATGGCTGTTAATGTTAACTCTACTCAGTGCCTCATTCAAAACAGTTTGAGTAGACGAGTTGAACAGATGTCTGAGTTTGCGTCGAGTCTGTTTTAAGTCCACAAGCACCGCTGTGCAGTGAAGTATGCCTGACTATGTGGTAGTCTTAACTTCTAAGGCAGTTACATGGAAATCCAAATGGTTTCAAATTGAGCAGTGCTGTATTTTGGTGTGTGTCACTCTATCTTTAATTCTTTCAATATGACAACACTTGTTCTGTCTGTTATGGCTCACCAGTTGTTGACTCTGCTCATGTTCACCTAACTATTTATCAGTTTTTCCTTTCCAATCCAATTTCAGTAACATAGCTTTCATTAACTCTTTTTCTTGGAACTTTTTATCCATTTTTACAAAACCCTTAAGCTAAAATATGACATCATGAGCACCCGTAATTGTGACACAATTACCTCAACTAATATCTTTAATTAACTAAAGTAGACCTCATTATTCTGCCGGTATTTAATATTGCAAAGACCTGGAGTTTAGCTTGTGAAATAGCCCCATTTCTCTCTGGAGCTGGGGGTCTGATCTGAAATTACAGCAGTGTGACCTTTTTAAATAAAATTCTTCAACTTTTAGAGTATTCCAAGATGTCCACTGGCCTTTTGTTCTTCCTTCAACAGAAGGATCCATGTCTCTCATAATATCCTGTCGCACCACAAAGATACTCATTAATCAAAGTGTCCATGTTCTCAGAATGTGGGACACACACACACACACATGCACATTCTCCTGTCTCACTATACTTTCATGGACTTGCATCAATTTCCGGTAATTTCTATGACCTCAGATTCAAACTCAGAACTGTGTTTATCCCAAAGGACAACTCATTTTACAGCCAGTCACAATAAAAACAACAATTAATATCTCACCAGAGCATGTGGCAATAATTTCCACTGTTTCAACCAAAGGAGGTTAAAAACACAAAACAAAGATATATAGGTGCTGCTGTGTCACAAAAAGGTGAACAATAAATAAACCAATAAAGCATAATATTGGTTTATTTGACTTATTGAAAGTCATTCAATAAGACTATTTAAACTAAATTGTTAAAACTAAGAAAGCATAACCATTTCCATCAACTATAAAAATTACTAACAACTCCTTCCCCTGAATAAATTGAGGGAAACAGGTCTAGGAATAAGTTAATATTTATATATTTTGCTCCAAGCAGAAGGGAATCTAAAGCATAATCCTGAGGGTGAAACCCAGATTGGAGAGGGTGATCACTGACATATTTTTCTAACTGTAATCTGAACTCAAGTCGCACCTCAGTTCTAAACCAAACCCCAAAATTTAGTTTTTATATTGTGCAAAATTATAGGTATACCGATTTATCAGCCAGCTGATTTATTGGCTCAGATTTTCTTAATTTTGAGAGCTCTATGATTGGCCGATACTTTCACGTGAAGCCAATCTTATCCCGCGATCTTATCAACCTCAGCAAAGGTCTAAAATCAGCCACTGTCCTCTTCTGCTCTCCTCTGGGAGAACAGCGTCTCGCCCCACTGTTGCCAACTTGCCAACTTTCTTGCATTATTTAGCAACATTTCAGACAAAAAAATTTGGTATCAGCTAAAATCGGCAGGTGAGGCTTTTCAAATATAGGTAATCGACGATGTCCTTACAACGTTGACTATTTGTCAACACTCTAACAATGATAGTTAAACAAGTACACACATACACACACAGGGTTGTTTTTGGTTTTCTAATAATGTTTCAATTTCGTAAAGCTGGCTTTTCAACTCTCTATTATTAAAATATGTGTTAATTACAGAAATCAGTTGGGTAAAAGTGATTCTTAATCTGAACCAGATCAGCTCAGGTTTGTTTCCCCCATCTGCTTTGATTTCCGTCTTTGGTTCACCTAGTTCCTTGTCCTGTCTCTGCTCTGCTGTATTTGTTATGTTATTCGTCTTGGAAATGTTTCTGTGTGATTTATTCGAGCTGTCTCGTTTCGCTGCCTCTTGAACGTTTGTGGTTTCTCAAAAATCAAATTTAGTTGTTTTTTTTAACTTGTTACAGTCAGCAGTTTCTCTGCTCCTGCCTCATTAGTCATTTCTGCATTGCTCGTTATTTCTACAACTTACTCTTCTTCACTGTAGGAAAACTCGGCTTATAGGGTTCCAGTCGTGTCCCTTCTGTCCTTTGGGAGCTGCCCTCTGATGTCTGGTTTTTGGACGCATTGCCTCGTGTAGGAGCATGACTAATAAAGGGGAGAGATGAAGACATTTTCTTAATTACTTTTATCCTGATTTTCAGTCTGTACCATCCTGCTCCAAGTTTTTTCTTCCTGCGTCATTTTCCAGTACTCCATTTCCAGCAGCCCAACCTCTGACCTCCACCTCTCCTCCCTGTCTCCTTGGAGCTTTCTCCCAAACCAAGGTATCCTCCTTCTGCTGCTCCTTGCTCCCCAGAGAAAGCAGATTCTCCTGTTATCATGCCCTCCTTTAGTTCTCCTTCTGTAACTGCTGGCCTCGTCCTTCGCCTATCCTTTGGGTATGCTATGCTGAGTATCACACTCGCGCCTCTGTAAATCCCTCCTGTGAGACACAGGCTGACAACTTCAGGAGGTCTGACTGTCTATTTACGTATTAGCTTATCTCTTGTGTGGTGATAGAGGCGGTGAGTAATGAGGGACGGTTTAGGGCCGCTGGACGTTTCCTAAGGCTGAGTGAAGCACCAGACTACAACACTGAGGCAGAGCAAAGAGGTCAGGCTGTAGCTTTCAAAGTACTGCCAGGAGACTAATCTATGGTTGTTGTCAAGTGTCAACTTTGCATGTGTCACCTCTTCAAACAGTCCCACACTATCTATGTACCCTTACACCGTGTCGTTAAAGACCGACCCCCCGTTCTCCTCAGGCACATGAGAGGAGAGGTCTTGCCTGAAAGTAACAAGAAAAACACACACATGCTTTCTGCTGCTCCCTTGTGACCGGATAAAGAGGATGCCAAATTTTGTACATTGTGTTTTTGTAAAGAGCGCTAATGGGTTCAATCTTCTCAAGCACACAGGACAGACGGCTAAGACTCATGAATCCACTCATAAAAGACAGTGTAACGTGATCATCCACAGCTTGGTGTCACAATGTCATGCATCATGTGAAACATCATCAGAACCCGGCTGTCAATTTAACAGTCTCCGTTCATGCATGCATTGATACAGGCCAGCTCACTTTTCAGTTTTTTTCTCTAATTTTGCTGGGACTTTCCATCGACTTGCATTAATTTCTACCTTTACTCTAAACCTATCCATTACCAGTACACACCTAGCACACGCGGGCGCGCACCCACACGTACGCACACACACGGACACACGCACACATAGTATATCTGAAAGAAAAAAACATGATTTTCCACAGTTAAAGGCAGAAACATTTGTGGTTTCTCCAAAATATTTTTCTTTTTTTTTAAAAACTTGTTACAGTCAGCAGAACTGGGATATCCTGTGACATTACAAACTCAGACAATGAATAATCTTCTGCAAAATTGAAACACTCATGTTCACATGAGTGACTGATCTTGAGCTATTCTACCAAGAACAAGCAAAACTTTCAGTCTCCATTTGGCCCTTCCAGGTTCTAACAGTGTGTAGATAATGTGTAGCTTCATTGATACTTTCTGCCTCAACCAGCTATTTGAGGACATCCATGATCTTCATTTGATTCAAAATGACAACGAGTTTGGCACCCCAAGGCTGACGCACCCCAAAAACATGCAGTTCTGAGGTATAAAGACTTTATCTGCGCTAAATACATTAAGTTTTGTCACTTCAATCTGTCACATACAATCCCATTTCAGTACATTGAAGGTTTTGGTTATTATGTTTCAGTATGTGGAAAGTGGAAGGGGTGTGAATACTTTTACGAGGCGTTGTACCTGATGTGGACAGTTGGCAGGAAGTTGACGATTGACCTTCATGGGACGGTGTGGCAGGTCTGGGGTCTACCGTGTCTCTTCTAACCTGGGACTGAAACCCGCCTACCTCAGCTAAACACCACACATGGGGACAAAAGATGCGTTTCCATCAAAAGTTTTTTAACCTGAGTTTTTTTTTTGTTTTTTTTTTTCTAAATTGACATATTTCCAATAAGCGAATTCATTTTTGTAATTCCAGTTTGTGCAGTTATACGACCAATGGAAACGCAGCTAGTGACACCTGCCTTGGAGAGTGGAGGCCATGGTGTCATTCTGTTTTCGAGATAATTGAAAAAGAAAAACAAACAGCCGTGTGTCATTTTCACTCAGCTGCGTGGATGGCATTTCTACATCTGTATGTGTGGTTTACACTAACAGGAGTTAATCCTGCCTTTTAATGTAATCTGCATCACGCAGACCTTTCTGTTTGCCTCGGCTCAGTGAACTGGTTATATGAGGCTCATCACTCTGCAGCCTGTTATTTATTTTTTTATATCCTCCCCTGTTTTATACGTATTGACACCGCTGCATCGCCCAGATAAGGAAAATGTTATGAGAGTTTTTTTCAGACACACAGGTAGAAATATTCAGAGCGTTCAGCGTCTCTGTCCGCAGGGCTCGGCTCGGTTTGCTCATCACGGTCTGCTCCGGCTGCTGAAGAAGCATCCTCACTCACACACACACACACACACGCACGCACACCCCCGCACGCGCACCCACGCACACACACACACATATCACACTCTCTGCCTTGCAGGATTTTAAATTGTTTACAGCATTCTTGCTTCACCATAATCCATACGTTATCCCCTCTCAGCCTTGGAGATGAAAACATTTATACGATTAGCTTACACACTTATGACAGCCTCACATTTCATATTACAACAGAATACTGTGAACTGAAAGTTGCACACCTTTTGATTTTAAGAAGACATCTTCTTTTTGATAGCAGAAATGTGTTTTTTATGAGAAATGTTGGCTGTTTCAAGGGCAGATTGCTCACTCTGCTCGGTGTGCAGGAGCCGATTCAAAGTGTTGCAGAAGATTTTGAAGTTCTTCACTGTCAATAATTCATCAACAGCACTCACACTTGCATCCCTTCTAAATTATTCTATATTTTCACTGAAGTTTACTGATCTGAGCTAGTGCAGGAAAGTTGACTAGAGCACATAAAATTGTATTTTCAGACCTTTTTTCAAGAAGAATGAATGACGCTGGAAGCTGCCATTTTTCAAAGCATTGCTGCGACAACATAAACCAAGACGGAAGATTCTATAGGGAAATCTCTTGTTATTTAAATAAAATTTTTGTTCTCCCATTTGTGTTTCTACTGTTTCTAAAATCAGCCCAAGTACTTAAAGAATCAAACACCCATTCGGTTTTTGGCAATAAATTAGTATTTTTTGGTGTCTGGATAACGAGCTGTTTCAAAACTTAAACATCACAAATCAGCAGAAACTGCCCATTGCCTCGCAACTCCAGCGAAACTGAGTGCGTTACCTAGCAACCCACGCTCAGCTCCACCACATTTGGTCAGCTGGGTTCACCGCTGTCTACGCTGTACAATGGCTGCTGGAAAAGACAAGTGTTTTGCTGTTAACTTACCAACCAGAGATCAATTGCTGCATTCTTGTTGGTTGTGGAAGAGGCTCCATGTCTGGTTTTTTCCAAGATGCCCAGTTGTGTAATTGTTTGCAGCCATTTTCATGTGCAAGTTTAAACATTAATTTGGGGGCCGTGGCAAGCAGCAGCTAATCCAGATTGAAATTGGCAGCGCCCTAAAACAGTTCATTCTGAAAGGAGCTCCAAATAGTCAAAATTCCATGATTATAATCTCGTAATCTAAGAATGATTCTGTGCAATGAATGTAATGGACATGTTTTGTATAGGAAATTAAATTATCCTAATTTGTTCAAGAAAGAAAAATATGTCACCTTTAATAATAATAATAGCTACACTAGGCAGGTATTCATAAGCAAAAGTTGAGAGTGAAAATTATTTGGTTATTATATTACCAAATAATATAATATTTGGTAATTTCATTTAGTATAAAAATAAGTCATTTCATACTAAATGACTAATTTTCAGCAATTACTAATAGTCACTTACCTCTTTTTGCACAATACTTTTCAGGAGCTTAAAATTCCTGCTTAAATTCACCTTTTTAATTGATCTCATTTAATAATGCCATTGTTGAGATGTACCTGTAAATCAGTAGACGAGAAGAGGTGTGACCAGAAAAACATGTCACTCCAATGAGACTCCAATATCAGTTTTTTTTTTGTTTTTTTTTGTTAGAATAATGATTTACAATTATCAAATCCTGGTTAAAAAAAAAAAAAAAAAAAGATCTGGGAAATTTAATAATGTTCAATAAGAGAACATTTTTCTAAAATTCTCCCACAAGTGAAGTAGTTTTTGGGAGTAAAAAAAAAACTAAGAAGCTTTGAGAATTAAAAAGATTTGAGTTAATTGGAAGGATCCACTTCGCAAAAGCTTCCTGATGACTCAAATAATGCAAATTAATTAATTGGACTATCTAACATTTTACATATTTTGCTTTTTTGAACCACTTTTGCATGAATTGAACATGTTACTTATCACATCCTGATAAATATACTTGTAATTCTAACTAGTTACTGTCCCTTACTTCAGTCCTAAAACATACACAGCTCTGTCCTGATTGGAGCCCCAGCTATAATGTCATGGCAGCCAGTTAGTATGTCTTTCGAAATATTAACATGGGAGCTGAATAAAAGTGTCCCTTCTGCAGTAAGCACTGCAAGTATCTCTACCAAACCCAGCCTGATATATTTCCTTAAACAACCTTCCAGATGAATCGTTTGCCCCGGGCCTCACTTCTTCACTGACAAGATCTAATTTAGGAATGTCCCAATTTGTTTGAGGACAAGATTCCCATTTAATCGATACAAGCCGGGCCTTTTGACACCATAAAGAAAATTGTGCCATAAAACTTTGATGACACTCTGATATAAATCCTACTTCAAGTCATTTCTTTTACGCACTTAATTAAGCTTGGGAGTCCATCCCCCAGCAGGTTAAACCTCTCAAAGTCCTTCCATGTTATTTGAAAATAAAAAATTTAAAGGAAAGAAATCCCTCCCAGTATTAATTAGTGGGGTTTATCAGCTCTGCCGGGGCCATCGAGGTCGATTTCTACGCCGCAGAAATTTAATTTAGACATAAAAGTCGACAGAATGCAGCACTGATGGCATTTTCTGCGATTCCATTACAAATGTGCAAAACTTTGTCAGTATTCCACCGATGTGAAAAGAACTCGATTTGTCAATTGCTGTTTCCATTAAATTAAAATCACATGTGAATAACTTTGTTTACGCCATAGTAAACAAAGCCACACCATGATCGTCCTACAGCTTCCTGTCGTCATCTTCTTTGTGGTTTTTGCCGGTGGTTGATCATGTGAGTCGTGTGATGCACAAAAAGTGTTTCTATTTTGAGGAATGCACTAATTTCGATACAGGCGAAAATCCACCTAATGCTAACGGCAAATCTTTTCATCAAAAAAATACGTTTATTCAAAACTATTTCCGTTAAGCAAATCTACATTTGAAATGCTGAATTCACAGGACACACACGTCTAACTTGAAGCATCGGACGCATTGTTGACGCACGTAGCACATTTGGTGTAAACGCACCTTTATATAGTCACTGCTAACCTTATTATAGATACTAACTTGTTTACAAGTCAGCTGATTTAGAGGAACATGAGTGCAGCTAATGCCAGGTCCGTTGACTCCTGGCTCGGCCGCGGTGTGAGGACCTGGTGGGGAGCGCACCGATCCAACACCTGCCTGTCCTTTCCATCTTCGCTCATGTGAGCTCATATCACCAAAAAGCACACACAGGCAGAGAGCCACCATCCATAGATCACACTTCCATGATTCCCGTGAATGCGCGCTACACACCTTTTCCCCCTCATTGATTCACCAACACACACACACTCACCATACCTGTCTGGTGGCATGATATTACAGTGTATTTGGATCTCATTTTTCATGATCAACCCCCACCAACCTCAGTAGTTTCCACCCGGGAGGCAAATGACAAGCCAACAAGGCCATCAGTGATCTGTCCATTGTGTTTGTTGAAATCAACACTCTGAGCTAATTAAATATGGCAGCCCTGCTTCAGTGTGTAGCAGGATGACGTTGTTGGAGTTGGAAGGAGACGCGCTCCTCCATGCAGACTGCAGCAACTCATCCTGGCCGAATCTGGTCGGAACAAACTGCCAAGCGTGAGCGAGGTTCGCTCCTCCTGAAGCCAAAATCCAATTTACCTCAAATAGTGCACACTTTGATGTCAGATGAGCAGGAATGTTCCTTCCAAAAAGCAGCTTGTGTCAACAGTGGGCTCGGATGTGAACGCTGCAAGTCGATAATTTGATGCAGTCTGCTGAGTTTCCTTAGAACATTTTTTAACCAGTTTGAATAGTGAACTGAACCTTTGACAGTGTTGTTTATTAACAAGGATCAGTTTTGGTTGAATGTACTTGACTTGATTGAACTAAACTAACTATTTTCTGGAGACAATATACAAGTAAACTGAGTTGAATAGATCTAATTTATATATAAAAAAACTATCTGTCATACTGGTGAGTGGGAAACACAACAGGCCTCAACAGACCAGCCTGTTGGATGGTTAGATATTAGCTTGAGCACTCTTAAACCATCCTACCAGCTTTCATTCTCATTTCTAAGAAACAGGTACAAATTGTTTGCTTGCATCTGCAGAATTTGATGGTTTGTGTTTCCTTCTTTCTGCACTCGCCCTCAATTTACTCCAAGCGGGGAAACCCTGGTGTATAAACTGTGATTATAGTGCCTTGAGTTAAACGAGTGCATGAGAACTAAAAGCCACAATCAATGGAGCCCCAATGCGTTGATTTGCCATGGCAACCACTGGACAAAAAAAGGTCAAGCATTTTCTCTGCCAGTGTACAACATCTTCCTCCAAAGAATGCAGCTATGTGTTAGTTCTTAAAGTCACACAGCATCACAACCATTAACTCTTTAATCATCACACATATCAACATTTTCAAATAACTGGAGGTGTTATGTGAGCAGCTGGAAAGTGTTATTGAATGAGATGACTTGATAAAAAAGTGGCAAAACATGACAAAGGAATAAAAGTAGCTTAAATCTGGGGTTTAAAATATTTCTTTACAAGCAGAAATACAGTTTCTTATTCAGTTCAATTGCTTCTGAATAGATGAGCAATGTAGGTTAGGAGAAACTTTAGGTGTCTTAAAGAAAGCTTAATAGTTAAGAAGTCACCAAGTTGTTTCCATTGTGTTAGGGTCTAAACTGAGCATATTTATCTTGTTTTTCCTAAACTAAGAGGGTTATTTAAGAGCTTATAGTGGCCCGGTTCTGGTATGCCTACTTGGGTTTCAGTCAAGTCATTTCATAGCGACAAAGGACTCGCCACACGGGAAAGTTTTCAACAGTTTCTGCCCTGCGTCCAACTCAGAAATGTGGTTGTAGGAAACCCTAAACATTTTTTTGGGAAACGGGTTTCAGGGTGAAAATTTGACCCTGGCGTATTCGTGTGGACAGCAAATATGCCTCTTTTCTGAAAGTGCCAGTGCTGGATTACAAGTCTGTGGTTGTTCTATGAAAGATTCTACTCGAGTTGTGCTAACCCCATCTGGTTAAAAAGCAGCCCCATTGCTTCATACAGAGGGTATGGACCCTCGGCTAGCAAGAAACGATTGCTTGTTGAAGGCGTGATCTCTATTAAGCTTTAAATTTTACCCAATCATGATGCACCACATCAACGCTATGACGCTTACCGGAAATTAACTGCGAAGAGAGAAGTGCCAAGATGGCTGCTGGATGTTAATTCAGTATTTGGAGGCTTCTTTCACTTTCTCTACTGGCATCTCTAAAACTACTGGACGACTACAATTATAGAACAACATCATCGTTCACAACTTCTTCTGCTCGCTGATTGGCCGTTTTCTGTGGATCAAAACATTATGCAAATGGTCCAGTTTGTGTTTTTGAACAAAACGTTCCCGTGTCGACGAGGCCTGAGACTCTGAACCTCTGAGCTCGGTCTTTTCTGAATGCTTCCGCCGTAGCCAAGAGTGGATTGGAAACAAACTAAGACGACCTTTAAAAGGCAGCTTGGGTTCGCGTGTCCCTCTTCTCCTCAAGTTATTATAAACCAGTGCTTTTCAGAAGCCCTTATTTAGTACGAATTTTGGAAGAAGTACCCAAGTGTTTACATATTGTGATACAGCTAATGATTTAAAAACATGTCCTCCTTGCTGTGATGCAGGATAAGGCAGGAGTCTGAGCCATGTTGGAACAAGATAGCATTTTTCTTTTGTTTGAATGTGGGAGTCATTGCTGTTTTCATCTGAAATGCAGAGCGAATGATTTAAAGAGCCATTTCAGCTCATTTTCTCATTGGAGCCAGCTTTGGATAATACAAGTTGAGCACAATTTTTATGCGGTACCTGTAGATCAGCTATTTTGCTCCATGTGCAAAATGAACATGTATAAAATCAGAATTTTCTTCTCACGTCAAAGCTGATCTACTTTTAACTGCGGCTCCGATTTGGTTCCTGCAGTCTCCTCGCTTCATTCTAATTCCGCCAAGATGGCGCTCTGATGGCTAATAAGTCTGCTCCAGGTCTGCGCCCCGCGCAAGAGTGATGACCGGGGGGCATCTGAGCACGGTGGCAACGGAGGGCGGGCAGCCACAATAATCTGGGTGATTAAAGATGAATTTATTCTGCTCAGCAACCTGGATGAGAACAAAAGAGCTGCTTTTGCCCCAGGCTTGTTGGAGGAGAAGGAAGAGAGAGAGAGACGGCAGGATGGAGGTGAAAAGAAGTGCATAATTCAGATGATGAATTATGGCTGTGAGCCAATGATGATGACTAAAGGGGGTAAAGGAAGCCTTGGAGCCGCCTCAGTGTGAGGTGTTAGATCTACTGTTGTCTGCTGAGACGTACATGCAGCTCTCTAGATTGCTCATTTCTACATGTTGCCTTGCAAAAATGTTTTGTACCCCTTTAATGTTGTCAGAGTTTGTCACAGTGTGTTTCACAGAAAATTATGTGGCAGACCAACATATAGTAGTGCATAATTATAAAATACAAGAAAAAAAAAGAATTGCTTTTCAACATTCAGTCTAAGGCAGGAGTGGTTCTACGAAAGATGATCCTTTTTTTACAACCGGGCGTTTTTGACCTCAGATTGTGACTTCAGTCGTTTATGTATGCAATTCTTTAAAAAAAAAAAAAAAACTTATCAACTTTTCTTAACACCTGTTGTATAAATTGCTTGTTTTGTACGTAAAGAACAAAAATTATATTTAGTTAGATTCAAGAACAAGGGTACAAGAATTCACTTGTACAAGAAGACAAAACTAGTCCGTGTTGGTCGGCCCTGTTAAATCCTGACAGGGACCGAAGACGCTTTGTTCTTTTTCTCTTTTTTTTTTTCCCTAGAAATGTGTTGCAACCACAAACTGAACTTTTTATCAGGCTGGGTGAATTTTAAAATGACGAACAACAGCACATGTTCTGGCTGCCTGATCCTCACGACTCAAACAGGCAGCAAAAAGCAGCAGCTAAAACACCTCAATTATGTCCATAGTTGGAGTTTCTGATGTCTAATTTCCCCAACTTATGGTCCATAAGATGAGACATGGAGATGCTTAAGAGCTCATTTTGACACCAACAGGGTTCCACTTCCCTTAATCCTGAATCACACACTGATACGCTAAGAGATTTTCAGTCAAGGTCTTTTTCTCAACTGCAGTGTATTTTATCCACAAAGGCACCGAGGGTCAGCGCTGCCCGCATCTGTCAAAGCAGCAGCTCTGTGTTGACATGCGGGTCTGCATTGCTGTGGGGGTTATTATTTATCAAGCATGTAGAGATCCATTCAAAATGGAGGAGGGATGAACTGTCAGTCCTGATGGACCAGCAGGGGTTTGGTGGTTATTGTGCGTCCAGACAGAACAGTAAAGTTGATGAGAACTTTTTGAAGAATCATGGTAATGAAAAGCACAGGCTGTTTTAAATCTGAAACTTTACATGTTAAGAAAAAAATATTTGACCCTTAAGTAGAATTACAGCAGCAGTGTGTGGATGAGTCGTTGTTTTTAGCACTAACCTGTTGAAATTATCTTCTGTAAAAACTTTTTTAGGGTGTTCTTTTTTTGAGAGAACATCCCAAAGTCTTTTCTTGAAGAGTCTTTGAAGAAAGAAAGGAACAGTTCAACAATTCAAACTGAAATTTCAGCTCAGTGGCGCAGTTAGTAGCACTGTTGCCTTGCAGCAAGAAGGTCCTGGGTTCAATTCCCGGCTCTGGGTCTTTCTGTTTGCATGTTTTCTCGGCGCATGTGTGGGTTCTCTCTGGGTTCTCCGACTTCCTCCCACAGTCCAAAAACATGACTGTTAGGTTAACTGGTCTCTCTAAATTCTCCCTAGGTGTGAGTGTGTGTGCATGGTTGTTTGTCCTGTCTGTCTTTGTGTTGCCCTGCGACAGACTGGCGACCTGTCCAGGGTGACCCCGCCTCTCGCCCGGAACGTTAGCTGGAGATAGGCACCAGCAACTCATGACCCCACTAGAGACAAGAAAGAAAATGGATGGATGAATTGAAACTAAATTAAAAGCAGACAGTCTCTTGCTTTCACCAACTCTGTATCTGTGGGTGTGTGTCAGTGTGTGTGTGACCATGGAAAGCACAATGAATGTTATTCTCAGTGGCAGCTTATTGGCTGTTTTTAGTTCATTGAAAACATCATGTGATGGACGGGTTCAAAGAACAGATCTGACCTCTTTGTCATAATCTTAGTGACCCCTAGTGTGTCTGAGGATAAACCAATTACCCATCAATAATCATATTTATATCTTTATACTGAGAAAAACACGAGTTTCTTCAGAAAGTACGTCATGGGCTTTAAATAGAAAGTTGAACAAATGGAGTTGTGCTGCTCATGTTGCCAGCATGTCTGAGTTTCTGAGGTTCTGGTTTGCTCTTCTTCTAGTCTTTTGCTTTTTTGGACAATTATTCCCTCTGATTTCAGATGGTGTGCAGCTTGATGTGATTTCTCTCTTACTCTTTCACTATGGCAAAAAAAATCTTTTATGTCTTTTTTCTTACAGTCGCCATCACCATTTACAACAACTCTGACAATACTGGATATGAGTTACGACAACATTTAATTTTCGTTTGAGATTTTAAAAAAGCCTTTTTGTCACAGTCAGATTGTCTGACCTGCTACTTTTATATAAATGCTCACACTGCTGCTGATCATCAATAACTGCAATAACTGCAATAACTCAGCAGCCAATCTGATTAGCAGACCCTTACTACTATTCTCCCTTCTGCATTTCTTACCTTTTAACACAAAAGAACTCAGTTTTTGCCTAATTTTAATTAATGACTATATAATAAATCATGCATTGTATTTTCATTAGTTCCTGGATTTTTTCCACATTAATTTCAGTTAATTATTTACAGAGATTTTTAATAAGTTAAAATGTTAACTCAATTATTTGCTCTTTTTTCACACAAAAAGGTTCCAGTCTGAACATTTGTTAATTTGTTTCTGGTACGACCATAAATCTGACGGACAGGCTACACCCGCTAACAGTGGGCCTCGTGGCCCACTGGGGTTCATTTCTGCCCTGTTGTGTTCAAGTTGTGCTAAAAGGAGTTAGCCTATCAGCGAAACTACTCAAGCCTACAATGACATCTCAGTGCTAAGGATGTAGCAGCTAACGCTAATGTCAGCGTTGACAGTATACATTTCTAAAGGCCTTCCACGAATGATCAGGAGTTCATGAAAGGCTGAAAGCTGATGGCTGGAGAAGCTAAATAACAGATTAAAATCAATAAATGTTTGAGCTCATATGTCTATTCAATAACTCAGCAGCCCCAGTGCTAATTTTCATATTTGAAGCCAAGAAAATTAAATTCAGTTCTTTTTCGTACGTCTTCAGTATCCAGGCTGATGTATGACTATTCTCTCTATAAATGTCTTTATGTTTTCCATCTTTCTCTCACAGAGGAAATAGAGATGCGGCTGTGTTAGAGATTCTGCTCTGTTATTGATCTTCCTCTGGCCAATGTGTTGAGCAATCATGTGGGAAGAATAAGTTAAAAACTCTGTCATATAGAAAGAGTTTGCTGCCTTTGTTTGTGCTGTAAGTGAGTCTGCAGTGCTCTAAGCTACAGTAACTGCACTGTGGTCTCGTCATCCAGCCTGGGCAGCGTGTTATGAATCGCTCACTGCAGATAACTTGTCAGTGTCTCAGACTCTGCTCTGCCTGAAACAGTTTGGCTCTGGTAATGAGACTCATTCCTCTCAGAGATTCATCAAGAAATATTTTCAGGTCATTGCAGCATTTTTTTTTTTTTTTTATCCTTCTCAATGATTTTTCAGAAAAGAACTAAAAATTGTGGCTGTAATCCAGTTCAAAAATATGAGATTTTAAATATGAGATTTAAAAAGGAAAGCAGTATGCTAACTCTTTCCCCCTCTTTCACATATAAGCTCACCCACCTCTACACACATAATCTAGGTCAGTAGAGTCTACCATCATTTACTATGAATCATAAGCTTCTGGCATGGAAATAGGCTTCCAACAAATCAATGTGATGAATGGCAGAGGTTAAAGACCGAATGTGACGCAAATCCCATCGTTAGCCAGCCGTCGCATATTCAGCTGCGTTTTGACATCTGACATGTAGTTACTGCCGTCCTCAGAGCTATGTGTAGATTTTTCTTGGAAGATATTGATTTTTGTATGTTGAATTTGATTTTTGATTGTAGAGCTGTGCAGCTTATGTACTTTAAAAAGGGTCAGAGTGTGTAAATTTCATAAATAATATTGTCCATCACGTTAATAAAGTAATGATCTTGCTAATTTTTTTTAAATTTTTTTTTGTCCAAAAGTGATTTTAGAATTTTTGGTAAAAAATGACTTATGACTTAGGCCATTATTTTAAGAAGGTGACAATATGTAGTACTTGAAAAACACACAATAAAATTTCTTTAGTAGATGTGTGTTTGCCTTGGTTTTGATTTGACATCAAGTAAAGGTACTTTGTATCGGTATCGGCAATACTGATACAGATACCGATACCAATGCTTTTTACAATTTTTCTGATCATTTCTGATTTTTCAAACAACACGATAAACAGTAAGAGTTGAAAAACAAAACAATTTGTGTAGATTTTCCCCCTAATAAAGTGCAAAAAAATTGTGCTTTGAGAGCAAATCAAAGAACTTTTTTTTTTTTTTTAGATGAAGTAATTTTTCTATGAAAGTAAAATATATTAAAAGAAGGATTCTATCTGATATTAATTCTGATATTTTAGGTCAATCTCTTTTCTGGATATTGTCTTGTTGTCAAACATCATAAGGACTTGAGTTAAACCAAAGTGTTATCTGTCTTTCGAAAATCTACATGAAAAACTGTTATTCCTAAATAATTTTTGATAAATCTATAGTTTCTAAAACGCTGAATCTTGGAATGGGAAAGAGAAATCCAGCGGTACTGATACCGATACCAGTATATTTCTATTATTTGATCTTGCTATTTCATTAAATATATGACCATTAGGTGTTTTTGTGTTTTCTTATTTTCTTTTGAATAATTTTAAAACTTAGAAAGATTTTTTGAAAAAGTTTTATAGGTATGTACAGAATACTTTAAAAAACACGAGAAGCAGAATTGATAGAAAACATACATTTGTGTACATTTATTACAGTATAAAGTGCAAAAACTTTGTCATTTGAGAGCAAATCAAACATTGTCTTTTAGGTATAGTAGAGACACTACCTGTCATGATTTGGTTTACACGAGAAACCCACATGCGCAGAACACACTCAGGGGACAGATGAAAGTTCAGTGAGATTTATTTACAAGCCAGGGGAGGATGTAAATAACAAAGGAAATGGGGGGGGGGGGGGAACTGGACCCAGGGAGGGATGTTTCTCTTGCAGGAGCACGGAGCGGAGGCTGATGGAGAGGGAAACGGGCAGCTGCGTCGTCGGAAGGTGGACAGGTGAGACTGGTCTTCTGGGAGCAAACGAAGGATCAGGCCACATGGTCTCGGAAAGTCTCCCGGCCACGGGGAAGTTCAGGTGGAGCAGAACGCCGGGAGCGCAATGGGAACAGGATCTGCAGATGAGCACAAGAATCGTGAGGAACAGATCAGGTTGGTCTGAGTTTAGCTTACGACTGGATCTACCATAGGCGAGCTAACACTCTGGCACTGGAGTGTCGGCGTGATCCTCCAGAAATACTCCTCCTGATGAGGTAAGTGACCGCAGGTGTGCAGGAGGGCCTACCAGTCACGCCCCTCTCGGTGCCTCAGGACGCCACCTGGCGGAAAGAAACTGAAAGAACACTTCCAGGGCTCCGGCGATCCGCAACACTACCATAAAAACTAAAATAGATTTCAAGAAGGAGAAACTCCTTCAGAGAAACTGAAGTATCAATCCATCAATCCGACAATGATATCGGATTGGTATCAATATCAATGTTTTCGATCAATCAACTGCTCTGTAACGGAGAACATCATGAGGAGTTGGGTCACACCAATCAAAATGGTACCTGTAGTTCAGAAATCAACATGAAAGACTGAGATCTCTAAATAACGATTGATAAATGTGCAGTTTCTAGAACTGCACATTTGGGAAGCTTGAAGTGCGAAAGTGAAACCCAGAGAGCGACATTCAGAGGCAGAAAGGAGAGCGGAGAGAGTAAAACATTCACTCCTACAGGCGCTCTAATCCAGCTGCGTGTTTAGTAATGAGAGGCGAACAGAAGGGGATGAGAGGATGGTGACATATTAGGAGGCTGGACGGATGGACGTATGGACGGAGCAAGGAGTGACGTTTGTTATGCAGTGCAGCAATTAGTGCTGGCACACACTGAGATTTAAACTACAGAGGACGGGCGGGTGGGGGGGAGAGTCGCTTAAAGTAGGAACAGACAACTTTTCTTGGTTTTCGGGAATTGCTCACTAAATCCTTTTGTCAGCTGTTGGAGCGAATGAGCTCGCTAAATGTCGTTACTACTATTTATTGCTGCTGCAACAGGAGGCGGAACCAGTATGGTACATGTAGGAATTAAAATAGAGATATATTATGGTGCATATCGTCACCCTTCTAAGATTGTGGCCTAAGTCTGACCCAACCTTTCTTTCAAAAACATTTTTTAGGCAAAAAAAAAAAAAAAACTTTTAGCAAAAAATGTGACGATAAAGAAATGCAACAATCGGAATTTTGCCACCGGTTTCTAACCTCCACTTTTAAAATATGTCAATTTTTATGACAATAACAGCCCAGACCAAACTTCCTTTGAGAGCTACAAGACATTAAAATAGGTTTGTTAGGAGCAAAGATAATAATACACTGGTGTGATAGAGAGCAGTCAGTGTGGCTGCATGGTGGGCATCATACATAGAACCATGGAGTTCATTTAGTTCTACATGTAACTTAAGACTAAAAAATCAAATGTCACATCAGCATGAGCTCGCTTATGTTAACCTGTGTTTATTTTGATATTACTCATCATCATCAGTGCTACATTTAACAGCATGTGACCCATATTCAACTTCTTTGTTGAGTCTGATCAGCTCAATTTCAGTATTTTTAACAAAAAAGATGATTTGTGCCACTTTCACATCTGTGCTAAATTACATATCTGATAGTTTTCAAAGCGACTGCGCAACATATTTAGTTTTTATCATTTTCACACACGTTAAAAACGAACACAAACAATGGCTGAAAAGATCTTAATAACTCTGTTTTAGCTTTGCTGGATGTTGTAAACGTTCAACACCTGTTTTACAGATGCTCTGCAGAGCAGAGATCCTGTTGGATAGGGGTTGGAACGCATTAACAAGCACTGCCACTTATTCAAAACTGCATTAATAATTTAAGTAGGTAACATGAGGGCTTCTGTCCGCTGGGAGGCTGGGATAAGTTTGTATGATTTGTGATGGTTCATGATTTCCATGTACTACTATCCCTCCCAAAAAAGGGTCGCAGTTGGATCTGGAGTTGTGGAAAATCAAATCATTTCCTTTTACAGAACCAGAAAACGTTCTGTCAGAAGATCAGGTTAGGCTGGAATCACCTCGAGCCTTACTTTCATGTAGATGTTTCCAAAATGTTAACAAAACATCAAAATCCAGCTTATTTCAAAATACGCAGTCAATGTTTAAAAGGATGAGAGCTTTGATGTACTCAGCCTTCCTGTTATTGTCTGAAAGTCTTGCTCTTGCTCCATTTTTCACAGTGCCAATTTATTAAATTAAAACACAGACAATTACAGGTATGCTTAGGGCTGTGCCTAGTATTTCATGTTAGCGGTTAGCGCAACTGGCATAACACTGATTTCTTGAAGGCTGTGAGTGTTTTCAGAGCTAGCAGGTTCCATAGCAGACAGAGGCTGAAAGCTCAAAAGGAAGAAACAAAGAACATTTCTGTTACATATTTTTAGGCTTCATGCTACATAATGAGAAATACAAATATCCGCACCGGTATTAAATGTAATATGCTTTAATATTGGCTTTTGAGCCTTGGAACAAGGAGCTGGTGGTGGATTGACTCACATTTGAAGCTAGCTTTAGCTGTATTATGAAGGCATGCAACAAAATGAACATTTGGGTCGATACCAATATCCAATATTAATACTGCTGCCGTTGCCGATATTTACCAGTATATATTACATATATTTCCTTGTACTTTCGACCCTGTGTAAGAGTGTAGGGCCTAGTCCAACACCTACATAATGCAGTGCTGCAGCACTGTCACATCTCTGAACAAATACCACATGGTCAACCCCCTGGCCTGCTGGATCACAAACACAAACAGCAACAAGATGGGCATAAACATCTGTCATTAATATTGGCCCAGTTTTACTTATTGGAACAACATCTATATCTTCAAAAATGTTGACACCGATACATTGTGCATTGCTTGTATTATTTCATGTTGGAGCAATAGTCGTGTACCACAGACCAGCTGTGAAGTTTGCAGAAAACTATCAAATTAAAATGAAAGGAAAGAAAGAACAGAAGCATGTTGAAACAGAACTAAAGGGAATCCTTCAGAGTCTGAGTCAGATGTGAGAGACAGAGAAAGAGAGAGAGAGAGAGAGAGAGGTGTTGCAAAACAAGAGAGAGATTGTGAGTAGACGGAGAGTGAGAGAGCTCAGCCAGAGAAGCAGAGAGGAACGGAGGGAGGGAAAGAGCTGAACGGAGGGAAGTCTCTCCACAGCAGCAGTTTGCCTGAGCGCTCTGTCAGACCGGCTACAGCTGTGGATCTGAAGGAAACCGGCTTTCTCTGGAGACCTCGCCGAAGCCCAGACCGAGTCTGATGGAAAATGAGTGATGGACGAGAAACGAAGGACGAGAAGTCCAGAATGACATACTGATAAAGGTGAGCAACATCTGAAGCAGAAGAAGCAAAGGAACGAGACTTGGGGAGCCGAAACTCTGCAGGAAGAACTGGAGACTGAGAAGTAGCAACGAGGTCTGGGAAGAGGCAGAGGTGGGCAAAGTGACGGTGCCGGCGGTGCCGATCGTGGTGCCGCCTTCGCCCTTTCCGTCTCCGGGCGAGAACGGAGGGGGGAGGACGGCCGACGGAGTGGCAGGACGGGAAAGCTTGGATGGCGGCCGGGCACGGGGGGGCAGCTGGGGAGGGATGGGGGACCCCCGGCGGGATGCGGCTGGTCCCCTCGGCCGGAACTCCTGGGCCGATCAGATGAGCGAGATGTCGCTGAGCGGGCGAGACAGCCTCCCCCAGGAGGGGGGGAGGAACAGGGTCCGGAGGGCAGTCCGCATCTCGTCCCTCGTGGCTCAGGAGGTGAGTGGGGGGCCACAGACTCTGCTCCAGGAGCCGATTACTTGATGAGAACATGACAGTGTGAAATAGAGGGAATGGAATGTGTGAATGTCTTGGAATGGGGTAAACAATCAGCGAGGTACATGTGCTCCGTAATGCCGACATGTGTTTGAATTCACTGTCATCAGAGGACTGGGCTCTGGGACAGGTGACCTTTGACCTCATCGCTGAAGGATTCTTGTCGTGTAAATGTGAAGAAGTCAGACAATAATCAGCTCTGCTTTTTGATCAACTCTATCCAGAGTCACTTTCTTTCACGTTTCATTCACTACGGGTTGTTAAGGGACAGAGTCATTTTTATGGAATAGGACTTAGAAATTGTTTCCTTAAAATATTCTTTTTGAATTTTGTCTGTTATTAAGGATAATAACAGATCCTTAATAACAGATCTGGCCGGTTCATGGTGAGTTTATCACAAATGTGTAACACATGTTAGCTGAATATTTTACTGTTAACCAGCTGAATCCTACATGCTATCAGCTCAAAACAGAAACTTCCCACTGTCAGAAGAAGCAGCAGAATAACTTTCCTCCTTATGGTAACTGGATGAAGCTTCTAAACACTCAGTCACACACACGTGACAGTTCCTCATAGTTCTGCTTGGCTCTCCTTCAAAGGCCAGTACATACTGGGGGTTCTTAGTGTCTGCAGACAGACTAGGCATTGACCAGTTACCACTCACCAAGACTTTGACTAGTCACTGATTGACGGCCTCCAATGTTTCCATCAGACTGCTGCTAAGAATGAATAATGCAGCGCTGCTCATCCCCAACTTGTTGCTGTGCACTGCCATTCAGCTGACTCATCCATCCAGCCATCCATCTGTGTATTTTTCCTTCCATCCATCCATCCATCCATCCATGTGATCATGGTACTATGGTGCAACCATTCTATCATGGTTGGCCCAAACCACGACACTTCCTCCACCATGCCTCCCTAGTGGACATGTTGTCTATTTAACCAACAGTACTGCTCATACACTGTAAAACTGTAACGGCCAGCTGAACCCAGCATGACTCCAGGCTGCCCAGCTAAAGGTTCTGCTTCAGAACAGTAGGATAGTAAAGAGCTGCTAAATGTAGTCATTTGTTCTTTCCTGGGCTTTTGGTGCTCAAGTATGTGTATTAAAATCAAAATATTATAGAAAATAGTTGATAGTTTTTGGGGGGGGTTGTCAACATTAGCAACCATTCTCGTTTGATTCGCTTTCTTTGTAAGAAACCATTCAACTATGAAAATGTTATATTTTTACTTTATCACACTTCAAGAGAGTCTCATATTAGCCCAGGGGTAAGATACTGTTATTGATTTTTTTTCTATTCAGTTATATCACTTTTGAGTCACATTTTTATGTAATTATCATTTCCAGAAGTCACGAAGAGATTCTGACATCACATTCTTATCTCAGGCTCCTTTTTTCCTAACAGTGAAGCGATCATCCTCCACCCTTACCTTTGCGTGTGTGGGTGTGTGCGTTTGTTTCTAATACTTTGTGGGGACCATTTTCCTGACACATGCTACGTTGTGGGGACCAAAACCTGGTCCCCACAAGGGGAAACAATGTTTTTGGGTCAGGGGTCAGATTTAGGACTATGGTGTGAATTGAGTTTTGGTTAGGGTTAGGTATTAATGGTTAGGGTTAGGATAAGGGTAAGGGTAAAGTGTAGGCTGTAGAAATGAATGGAAGTCAATGTAAAGTCCCCACAAAGATAGCCGCAGAAACATGTGTGTGTATGTTAACGTCTTGTTTTTATGTCAGGAGAAATGACATTTTTCTGACATTCAGCATCAGATACATCAGATACAGAGGATTTTGGTGATAAAAACTGGGACTATTTTATTCCACTTGAGCTTTTTTTGCTCTCTGTAAACAGCAGCACTTCTCCAGCAACTGAACAGAGCACCTAAACGCAACATTGTGAAGCAGCCAGCGCTAACGCCAGGCTGTCCTGCTATAGAGTGTCTTACTCCACCATGTTCTGTTAGAGTAATTTTGGAGCGCGTCTACAGCTGCCGTGGTGATAAAGGAGAGAACGTACAGTGGTGAATGACGGAATGGGGATGGTTTGAGAAAAGAGGAAGCGGTAAGAAAGGAATCAACGTTGGGTTCACTGCACTTTTGGACCCGATGTTCCCAGATGCGTTCGTGCAGATGTGTTTTCTTTTTCCCCCTAGATGATGAGGGTCATGGTGCCAAACACATGGAGGCACGAGTTGCCCCAGGAGCAAAACAGAAGACCGAATCACACGCACACAGCACAGTGCATATTGACTGTGTGTGTGCGTGCGGCAGCAGCGTGAGGCGAGTTGGGCGCCATCAATACAAACGACTTTGTTTACATAAGGCACAAGCGAAGAACATTAGCCTTCCCGACTGCGTGCTTCTGCTCCATACGAGTCGATTGATCCGCTTGAATTTAGGCGCTGTTAGATAAATTCCTTGTAAAACGAAGGCTGGCTGCTGTGGCTTCATCTTTATATAATTTGAGATTTATGCCATTAAAAGTTCATTTAATGTGGTAACCAGGCGTCATAGATTTATTAACCAAGAAAAAAGCAAATAATGCTATTTATTTCCAAGCTAAATTGTTTCATTTTCAGCTTCATGTTATTTTATAAAGATCTTTGCAGCGATGTCGCCATGGTGATCCACAACAGTGACCTTGTAATTAGACAATGTGGACAGCGAGGCCAAACTGACTGTCCACTGTCAATATGCACTCAAAATGGATTGAGAAAACTTTTTTGGCCCATTCAGCATCAATAATTTAACAGTTTAAACCATCCGGGTCACAGGAGGCCCAGATTGCAACATTTGTTCCATTTTCTGCTGCTATCGTTCTCTTTCATGCTGCACTGAGTCAAACAAATCAAATACTTTGAAAAAACCTGTTTCCCCCCCTCACCTGTGGTGGCTCTGCAGGAAGAACCACTGAAGGAAAAACCTCTGAAGAAAACACTGAGCGCAACTTCCTTCTTCACGAAATTTAAACAAAAATGGAGTGGTGTCAGATTTAATGATTGGAGGATTTCTCTATGGTTTTTGGCAAAAGACCACCAGTCGTTTCTCCTTCTAGTGCTAGAATAACATTTGTTTTGCTTGCATTTACCCAGAATGCCCTGTGCTACAGTCCACTTCCTGCTTTTGGCAGGCATATATGCATTCGAACCACACCAGACTTCACTTCAACCAAACTGAGACCGAGGTTTGCTTTCCTTGCACATTCACATCTCCCCCAGACAAACCGGATATTCTAGGCAAATGAACTGCAGTAGCTGCACTAAAGTCTGCTTTTGGTTCATTTATTAAATGTAGCTACATATACCACAATTAGGTCCAGAAAGTGACCCAAGTCCTCATTTCATAACTGAGACCTTTTTTTAATCACAGGTTTTTTATGATTTACAATTGGGTGAAATAGCTTTTTCACACAGGGTTTGTTTAGATAATTTTTTGTCTTCCTTGAAAAAAAAGAAATAACATTAGAATTTGGAAAACTGTCTTGATTTTACTCACGTTATCTCAAGTCATCTTTTATGGAAAAAAAAAAATAAATAAATAAAACCCAGGAATAATCTGCAAAAGGGTTCATACTTTTTCCCAGAACTACAACGCTATGTAACTTTTAAATATTCATAGACCCTCTTTTATGTATACATGTTGCTCCTATCTGCTTAAAATAAATAATGATGATCATTGTTGTACTTTCTGAGGATTTGAAGGTGCTACTCAGTGAGCTGTTAGTAAAATGTTTGAAGTATTTTCCACATTCCTTTTTCTTTCTCAAAGTTGCTGCATCACAAATATCTATTGTTCACCATTGTGCCATGCCGTTGTTTGGCGTGTGATTTGTTGACTGAATGAATTTTTTGGGACGGCTGGGTGTGTTGGTTGTTTGGTCTGCTTGTCTTCTTGTTGGTCTCCATAAATCTCTGATCGGAAAGCTAGAGAGGGGAAGAAATTGAGCCCAAGCAATCTCCATCCATCACCATTACCAGCAATGCCCTTGAATGTAGCAATCACGAGGTCTGGACAAATAAATCAAAACTCTTTCCTTTAGCTTTCAATTGTAACCGCTCACCAACCACACACACACATACGCACGCCCACACACGCACACACACCTACACACACAGAGTAGCGATTTCTCAAATGCTTCAGCTGGTAAATGATAAAGTGTTGCTGCTGGCCATGAGTGAGTCTCCAGCTTTCTTCTGCCTTCATTTTGTCCCCCGTTCTGTGTCAGTCTCTGGTATGCTGTGGTGGAAATGGAACTGGCCGTGTACTGAAAGCCTGTCAAAGGCAGTGCTTATTGCAAATGCCAAGCTGTTTAGTGTGAGCGATGCGAGAGGTTGCAAAGCCACGGCAAGAGCACGATAACGTCGACTGCATTCAAAACGAAAACGAAAAGATGGGCAAAAGAAGCCACTGCTATCATTTGAACTATCATAAATGAACAGGCTTTTGATTACTTCTATTTCTTACAATTCATTTTTGATTTACAGTTTAATAGATTAAAATTAGTTCCAATCAAATTACACGTCCACTGTAGACCTTCGTTCAGGGTTGACGTTTTCCCGCCATGCAGCAGAGGGCTCCACCAGTCAACCTTAAGCGCAGACATGCTGGTGATACGGGATTAAAGTGGCGGTCCAAACACAGTCAGGTGTGGCATAATGAACTTTATGCGGTTTTGTTTCGAAATATAAATACTCAACAAGCTCCTTAAATTTCACTTCAATAGCACCCAGTCAGCCGAGCCGAGGTCTGTGGCGGAGCCTCAAGTTCTCAACAAAAATTATTGATGTGCTTCGAAGGAGACAAAGTCTGTGGTCCTCCTCACTGAAGGAACTTATTAACGTCTCTCTGTTCATGGCATATTAGTGTTTCATATTGTCGCCTTCCTAAAAATGGTCCTCGTCAATTTTTGTTTTTGTTTTGCCCAAATCATCTTTGAGCAACAAAGAGTTTTGTTTTTTCAACCACTTTAAACCAAGTTTTATTCTTATGTCTTCTTCGTTTCATCTGTTATTTTTCTATTCAGCAACCTAAGAGATACCTGTTTTGTTGTATTTGATAACTATGCTTATGTTTAATGATGTGAGAAAACCACATTATTTACTCAGTATTTAACAACTTTCGCAAGAAATGTTAAAATATAACGTATTTTTATGGAAAGACTTTTTACAAGAGAAAAATAATTTAATCAAATAAACGTTAGTTAATTGATAAGACTTTAGATGATCTCATCAATCGATAACTTTAATGAAAGGTAACAGTTTCCAAGCTTCTGGAAATCCCACAGTTCTTTTGGGTATTTATGCTGAAGGGGAGCCATAATGAACTGAGTCACGATAATGAATACAGTTTAGTAATGCGTATATGTTATCACTATGCATAAACTGAAAACCCAAGGGCTTGCTGCTTAAATGTCAGTCGAATTTTTATGGGACTTTTGTGCTCTGCTTCACTGTATAGTTTTTCTCCTCTCATCCTTTCTTTGCTAAATCTGAAAGCTGTGGTGTTAATCTGCCCCCTAATGAGTCAGACATTTCTAGAAGAACTTTTCTGTGCACTGACAGTCTTACACCTTATGTCTCTACCAGCGTCAGACTGAACGTGAAGGTCAGTTTTCCGGACGTTTCTAATCCATTTGGACCACTCTTTAGTCTACATGCAGAGTTAATTAATTGCAAGGTCTGTAATTATGAATTAATTATATTTCAATTAAAAAACATATATCTGTAAAATAAACAAGATTTTCCATTCAAAATCCATTTTTAATGCCAAATTATTGAATGGGCAGACACATAATCTCAATATCAAAGATCATTCCTGTTTTTATTCTGTGTGTCTTACAGTGTGTCTACAGTGGTTCCATATGGTTTCACTTTGCCCCTTTTAGTATCATGGATTGAGCTGTTTTCTGTGACATGTTATAATACAAATTCTCACCACACTTTTCAGATACCAAACCATGCATCATTTTCCTTCCATTTCACAATTATTCACTACTCTGCTGCAGATCTTTTCTAATACAAGGCTAGCATTCCCCCCCTTTTTTTTTTTTTTTATCAGCTCAGGTATGTGAATCCCCTGGTATTGTTGATCCTCGCCCCCTCTCTGTGTGCTTCCACCCCACTGCCCACATCCAGCCCACGTTCCCTCCACTCTGTGTGTTTTCCTGTGGAAGGTGACTGCAGGCCTGTTGTGTTCCCTGTTGGCTGAGCCGGCGCGCTCCGGGGACGGCGGGTGACGGGGAAGCCTGTAGACAGACGCTTCAACGCCTAACAACCGCTAATGACGCTTGTTCTGTGACCTTTTGGGAGGCTTCAGCCAAGTAGGGCGAGCCCTCCGTCTGGACGGTGATTTGAAATGTTTTCTACAGAGTTTCCAAGGCGAACTTAAAGGGACAGAACCCCTTTTCTTGCCAGTAACATGCTAATGTAAATCCCAATGTGAATGCTTGGCAGGCTATTAGGGTTTATTCTAGCACATTTTTTATTCAGTTTCATTATAGACCCGTCGTGAACCAGAACCCATTTTATTAGCTATTAATATTAATAAAACATAATAAATGAGGCATTTGCTTCAAGATTTGGGGTCGTCATTTTCATGGTGCTGCTTTAAAGCAGAGAAATGCTATCGCTTCTCCTCCCTTCTAGTTGAAGCAGTGTATGAAGCAAGAAGGCGTGTGGGGGTGCGTGTGTGGGCGTGTGTGTGTGTGTGTGAGAGAGAGAGAGCAGAGATAATACGAAGGGTCATCTGAGCTGATAATCCACAGTTATTATTTTGTTGTTTCTGATTCTGCTTCAAGATTCTGCACATTTCTAACCTTTGTTCCCACTGGATGAGACTTTACACATGTTCTGTACGTCTTCAATTTACAGATACAGCTTCAAACACTTTTTTAAATGCATATATGTATTTACTTTTAATATCCGCATCTGCTCAAACAAAAAGTCCCGTGCCAGTAGGTGGCAACAATGTTACCATTAAGCATTTGTAAAATTTAAAAGAAGACCCTAAACAAAGCTAACGTGTTGCTTGGATTAAGAGTCCATAAAATGTTGCTATGATGTGAATGTATTCACGCTGCCAGCAGCGTGAATACATTTTTTGGAAGTCACACAACACTGTAAATACACATTTGCATTTTCACTAAAACAATAAAGCAGGGGTCTGCAGGTTTAGCCCCTTGTATCCCAGGTCCAACACACCTCAACCCGATGGTTTGGTTCTCCAACGTTCTGCTAATGACCTGATTATTTGACTCGAGTGTGTCGAAGCAGAGACACATCGACATGTTGCGGCTCTCTGAACTAAAGTTGCAGAGCACTGCAATAAAGGTTTCGCAAATCCCAAACAGTATTTTAAAGAACCTTTGTCTGAAGAGAGGCCAACTTTTAGCATCGTTTGTGGCTAACAGCTGAACTTTAACATGAGACTATAGACATTGGAATGGTAGATCTGGCCAATAAAACATGTCAGAAGGGAAAACACGATGACCTGTGTAAGGAAACCGTCCCCTGCTCCATAGAGCTCGGGAATGTTTATATTCAGGTGAGAATGCTGCTCTGAAACCCTTTTCTGAATTTGCCTTCTAATTTTTCAACATTGGCGACATTCAGCACTTTGTCGACGAGTCCCTGCAAAACTTCACTGTTGTTCACGTTGAGTCACAGGTTGCTCTTTTCAACATGACAGCATGCTGCTGTACAGAGTGAACATCACCATCTTTTTGAGAAACCCAACATCTTGTTTGGGAAGTTTTGTATGGATCAGTGCACCGCTGCTGGCATACCTGCAGAATCTAACGGTTGTTGAACAACCGTTAGATTGTTCAATCTAACGGTTTGATTAGATGTGGTCATTTTGCCGTTAGAACAGCTGTGTTCTAACGGTTTGATTAGAACACAGCTGCTGTCTGCAGCTAATGCAGAGGTCAATTCAAGCAGTGAAAGCAAACCAAAACACTGTATCGTTGCAGATTTAATGTTAGCAGCTAATATTGTTGCACATAAACATTCATCCATCCATTTTTTGTACACATCTGTCCCTAATGGGGTCAGCAGGGGTGCTGGTGCCTATCTCCAGCGAACGTTTTGGGCGAGAGGCTTGCTAGCAGACATATGCAGCTGAGAACACCTTTTAGAAAGCAGTCTGTTACCTAGTTAGTCTTTGTAACGTGGACAAAATAAATTCCAATTTTCAATGACAGTTTTTAATGTCAGGAGCTTTTCAGGTGCAGGATTTGACTCTCTTGTAAGCAAGTGAAATTATCAGTAGTCTTCTTTCAGTCAGCAAGCCAGCAGCAGGAGTGTTGTGCAAATCTACACACTTCTGAAGGAGCAGCAGGACAAATGGTTTTGAATGACTTAAATACTTTATGACCAATGTCGCAAACATTCCCAGCATTGAAACAGAAAGGTTAGCGTTGACTTACTTACAAAATGACCACATCACATGGCAAAAAAACACATCTTAAACTGCTAATTTTCCTAACTTCCTGAGGCAGACAGCTATGCTAATGCTATCTACTTATTGCTGTACTCCTTTTTGTCTGGGTTTACACTTTGCAGATATTAAATTTCTTTGTAAAAGACTGCTGCTGTGACTATAAGCCTAATTATTATCCTCTTCTCAGTGATGAGTTGGAATTCATTCTGCTGAACACTAAGGCTAGCTACCAGTTAGCATTCATTATTGGACTAATGTCTCCAAGACAGCTTCTAGTAGAATGAGCATCTTACTGGTTGAAAGGTGTTTTTTGTTATTATTGTTCCATAATATCTTGCATTTTCTAGCACACGAACTGCAGACTTTATCAAAGCTGCAATTAGCAATATTTACCATCACGTCAAATTTCAGTGGAAGTGAAAAATATGAGAAGTCAAAACATTTCTGGAAGAAACCAGAGAGCCAGAAAATGTAATTGTGGAGTAAAATCAAATGGATGCATTTTAAGTGTTTAAATGTAAGAAAAAACTGATTTCTAGTAATGGTTTAAAGTGAGAGAATTTTACAAGCTATGTTGTATGGTTGATTTAAACACAGTGAGGCTTATTTTGCACATTCTAACTTTGACTGTGCTAGAAACTTTGGTCCAATTAAAGCCTAAATCCAAACTGTGGAGGTTAATGGAGTAATGACTGACAGACAATCGGAAACAGTGGTAAAGAAAACTTGAGCTATAACTGAATCTGTACTTTAGCACGTTTTAGCCAATCAACCTGTTATTTTTTTTTAAAGGATTTATTTGAATGCAGTTAATGTAGTTGTCATCTCCATCTGCTGGTGCATGATTAATATTACAACATTTTTGACTGTAGTATTCCCTCAGACAAGTGAAGAATATATATATATGTTATTTTTTTCAAATATATCAATATACAATCTGGATTAGTTTCTACAAGAAATCAGACAGGTACATAATGTACATGTCTATCTTATGATGCCTGCAACCACAAAATTGCATCAGTTAGCATTAAAGTTGAGAAAACTGAGTCACAGGAGGTGAAATAACAAAAAAAAAAAAGACTAAGGGATAAATATCCCGACATTAAAGGATGTAATAGTTTATGTTTCTATAATAGTGTTAGATCAAATTGTGCTGGTAAAACTATAACCTTCTCTCCTCTAATAACAGAAATATTCCAGCAGTAGATGGACGGTGTGTTATGAAGTTCTGAACTTTCTGACTCTGAAGGTAATTTTCTTGGTTTTTACACAGTTTCAGTCTCCTTCCCTACCGCTCTGTATTTTTCCACCAGAGCCAGGCTGACTGACTCTACTCCTTTGTGGAGATGACACCTCTCTCTCTCTCTCTCTCTGTGCGGGCTCCCCATTCATTTTTTTTTTATACCCAGCAGCATTAGTGACACAGAGATGATAAATGGAGAAAACCCGTCCAATTCCTCTGCTCTTGGAGCCTGATTCATTCCAGCTCAGTCGATAATGTGACAGAACTTTTATTCCCCCTTCGTTTGACTCTTCTGTGGGGTTTCTTTCCAAAAGGTGTGTGCTGCAAAGTGATAGTCAGCATTATGAGGTATTTCTTTTTCAAGACAAGCCATCTGTATGCATTCATGGTACCTTTTTACTGTGTCACACAAATAAAGACTAAAGCGTTCCCAAAGGAGAGGCACAAAAACCTCATTAGTGTTCCCCTGTAGCTCTAAACTCCAGCAACTTGCTGTCATTCCTCTTCTTTGAGGACTCACCCAGAGCAGAGATTCTATAGAGCCGCACGATGATGAATCTTCCTTTGCACAACTTAGCCTTGGGTAATAATTATTTATAAGTTATAGAGTCCAGTTCCAGTTGGGGCAATATTTAAAAGTGTAGACTCCACTACCTAATAACAATGTTTAAACCAATTTAAAATTTTGCCATGGAAACTGCAGGATGTAAGTGATATAAAAAATATTTTTTACACATTTGTTAAAACTGTAACCATGTCATAACAATTATGCCATGAGACATAATCTGTGGAAAGGTTGATCTCTTCCACCTCCCTGAACTACTATTGCAGTTTGAAGAAAACAGACTTCTATTGACTAAAAACATTCAATCAGAGCCAGGTGGAGGGGCTTAGTGCTGTCAATCAACTGCTTATTGTGCTAATGGTGGAAAAACAACTTCATGTTACAGAAAAATTGTTTATCCAAAGTCATCGGCGGCCATGTTAACTAGCCTTAGCATTCACAAGCAGGCCTGTTAGCTGCAGCATAGCACACAGCAAGGGGGGGAGGAAAGGATGAGCAGCACCACAAGGAGGGGTTATTGATAGCGATAAGACCCTCCCCCTGACTCTGATTGGTTGTTTTTAGATACCAATGATATAAGGCAGAGGAGCTCAAAGTTTTCCATAAATTATCTCTCATACCTCGTAGTTTGAACACATTTATAAAAATATATATTTTTGTAAAAGTTATGTACCACAGTTTTAAGAGCTGATTTAGGACACTTTCACATTAGTCCTGTTTACTCCGTCTGTCCAGAAAGTCCGGTTCGGTTGGGCAGCTGTGAACGTGTCATCGAACTCTGAAGCGGACCAAAACAGCAGACTCTGGGAAAGACCCAAGTCTTGGCTTGGTTGAAGTGAACTCCAGTGCAGTTCAAATGTGAACGGCAAGCGTACCGGGACAGCTTCAAAAGCAGGAAGATTACTATAGCGCGGGCATTCTGGGTAAATACAACCAAAACAAACGCACTAGTCTAGTGTTAGTGGGAGAAATGACTTGTGGTCTTTTGCCAAAGACAAAAAGAAATCATACAGCCACTAAATGTGAAGAAGGAAGTTGCGCTCAGCAGCGTCTTCATGTTGTTTCCTTCAGTGATTTTTGGTACAGCCACAGGCAAAGAGGGCAACAGATTTTTTGACTTTTTTGGTTGGTTTGACACAGTGCAGTATGAACAGCACCAGAAATGGAATAAAAGTTGCAATTTTGGTCCCCAATCAAGCCGGGTCCACCAGATATCAGCTGTGAAAACTCCCTGACACTCTGAGGCTGTGAGCTCATGTTAGGCATCCAGAGATGTTTGTCCCCGCACCAAACACACAACAAGCTTCGCCCTCCTAAAATCTGATGAAAATTTCTGAATTGTTGCTCTTCTGGATACATTTCAGCCCAAGGATTCCAGTCAAATCAAACTGTCGCCGTCCGTCACCCCCGGAGACGGGTCATAGCGATTTACCGTTGTGGATGTCAGCTGTCCCACCCTCGTTCATCAAGAGGACAAACGACTCGCGGGTGGCCGGAGTTGTCCATCAAAGTGATATGCACCTTGGGATTATATTGGGTGTCGTGAAGCTCCAGTAGATGTTACTCCTAAATCAAAAGCATTTTAAAATAAAAATATTACATGGAGGGCAAAATAGCTGAAAAAGTGGCTTCAGTTTGTCAGTGAACATGATAGAGAGCCTTCTAAGACTATTCACACATTACAAACACACACTGACGTTTTTCTATTAGAATGTTTAACAACTTAACGCAAAGTAATGCATATTTGAGAAGTGGAAGGAAAGAGACGTGGTTTTTAGAACTTTGTTTGCAAATAAAATTTTAAAAACTGTAGCATATCTTTGTGGAATCACCCTTTGACTCTGATACGTCTGGTGAAACCAGCGTCTTTAAAAGGCAACTTACTGCTAAATTCCACGTGTGTAGTTAAATCTCTGTGTACATGGTGTTTATTGATTTTGATGTGGGAGAAAGTTCTGGATAAGTTTAGAGCTTCTATTGTCTGAAAATAAAGAATTTGACTCGAGACCTGACCTTCCACCTAAATGGGCAGCTGGGGTTAAAGTTGACATTAATTAGAGATGTCATTTTGATTTGATTTAATTTTAGTTTAATTAGAAATACTAGAGGCAGCAGTTTGATGTTAGTAGGTAACTGTGACAATGTTCTCAATCCATAAAGGATTGTCTAGTTAAAAATTTAGTTCTTTGAGGGACATTGTGCTTTATTTATTTTACATCATATTTAGAATTTCCAATTTGGATTCCTGATCCATTTGAGAGAATGTTTGTTGCATTTTATTTTGTCAGTTTCTTATGTTGCCTGTTATACTTTTAATTGCATTACTTTAATTTGTAAAGACAAATTAAAGTTGTTTTTACATGTTTGGCCCAGCTTGTTAAGCTATTTGTGTATTTAAGTGTGCTACACTGGTGCAAAGTTATCAACTAAATTTGTAATTCAGTACATTTCTGTCTGTGTTTTAAAAAAGAAACATTTAAAGTCAGTTCAGTAAATTTTCTGTGGAAAATGGACCGGTCCCTCTCTAAAGAATACCGTAAAACACTGTAAGACTACAGTTTTTTCATCAACCTTGCTAGCAAGTATGAAATGCAGTGTACTCCAATTAGGAAGTGACTTATATTTTTGTTACATTGATAAGTATATGGATGAATTTCAGCATGTAATTTAGCTTCACTTTATGCTACTTAATTGTGTTTTTGTTGCCCAACATGTTGCATCGTGGCGATAAAGAACATGGATAAACACCCTGGTGAAAAGCCATCCACCTACAAGCTTCCATTGCCTAACAGGAGAAGTGTGTCATACCATAGCAATGTCCTCCCCTGATTGGCACTACAGCGGTGTGACCCTCTCTGCGCTCTCTCTGGCTCTGTGCAGGTCATTAGAATAAACGATGAGCAGACCTCGTATGAATTATGCGTCATGCGTGTTTTTGTTGCCGGGGATAAAAGAGGCCCGGTTTTTCTCTCGGGCCACTACACGGGAATATAAATTGGAATGAATCATCACTTTTCAGAGGCCGTCTGATAATGTGTTCAGATTTATTTGCGTGGTTGTGTGTGTTTACTCCGCATGAAGCTGGTTAGTGTGAATCTGAAACATCGCTAAGAGAGAACTCTCCTCTGAATATATGCAGGATGCTGGCAGAGATATTTAATATTTCATGGAATCTTGGTGAGAAAATGTTTCGCCTGCTCGATGTTTAGAATGACGTGGTGGTAAAAAAAACAAACAAAAAAAACAACTTATTGCAATGTTTTTCTAAATGTTGCACTGTTTAAAGATTGTTCACGTCAGTAGATACCATTGACAAATATTTGTTTTAAAGAAGTTGAACTTTAATATTTAAACTACTCAAGGGGTCAGGATTATGTTAGTCGTTGCCTAGGATACCCTTCAAAGCAAGCTGGTTAGAGATGCAAGGATAATATTCAAAAATCTAAAAATAACAAGACAGACCGCAACGACCAATCAGGTCTGATCTGCCCTGAAATCAGAACTCAGAGAGGTCAGCTAACATCTCTGCAGACCCAACACATGCTGGACACAAACTGTTTTGCCTTTTACAAAGTATTATTTGTTAATAACATGCAGAGCAGGAAGAAGTGCGTTTAGGTCACAGCAGCTGAATTGTTCATAATTAAAGTGCACTATGTAGTTACTGGTGAAACAGTCAGAGGTCTTTGTCACTGCTGACAGAAAGTAACATGTATCCATCTGTTTGATGTGTGACTGCACAATATTGATTCTCCCTTTGTTCAGCTTATTGGGGCAGGATTATGTAAAATTGACTTTTATCATGTTATTCCCTCATTTAAAACTTACGTGAAGTGTTGCTTTGACTCTTTCATGCATGTTTGAGTGATCCTTTAATCTCCATAGCAACTATTCAGCTGTGCCAAACGCCTGGGTAGACCTAGCTCTGTCTTTGAGACGCAGATCCTCAGAGCTGCACTTTCCAAGTTTCTGTCTCACACAGCATTATTAGTAGATTACATGTACAAAATGTACAAAGAACTTCCACAACTTCCTCCTCAGCTCCTTCAGACTAGCTGGTAGCAATTAGCAAACATCTGGTGGAACTGCACCTTCTGAGCTCATTGCAGGTGCTATTTCTCAGTGCAATGCTGGTAAAAACTTTGTTAACAGATTAATGGAGGAACCATGTTGTGATTACATCCTGAAGGTGGAGTTTCAGGAGGCGACAGAGGCCCAATTTTAAGGGGTTAAATTACAAAGTCAATTTTTTTTTCTCATATCTGATAAATATAACATTTTATTAACATTGTTTACAACTCTGAAAATATTCAAGCTAAGCTTTAGTTTTTGCCACTATATTTTAATATGAAACTGAAACCTGAATTTTTGAGGTGCTGAAGTGCTAATGGGCTTCCATAAACAAATTCCACCTGCAGGTAACTCCTGTTTTATTCGCACTGGGGCTAAAAGTGAAGCCTGCATCTATTTGAAGAGCCTGTTGCCCTTCACTTACTGTACCCGGTTTAGAGACGCTAACCATTAATAAGCCTCATCCTACCCCTGATGGATGATTTTGCCCGGCGTCTTCACTGTTCGTCCATCAAATTAATGTGAATCTCTACCTCTGACATGACCTAAAGAGGCTACTTACAAGGAGCCGCCATATTAATAACGACTCTCTTAGACTGCCCTTGTAGCTGAACGGGTCTGTGGAAAGATGTTTCAGCTTTTAGGCCCCGTCATGTTATATTTATGTCTCTCATAAGCAATGGCAAAGGTTTTAATGCACTATTTTTATTCATTTACACTCTCACCACACTTGGCACAAAAACTGCAGGAGTTTCATACTCAAATACAAAAGCCAGTTTATTCTAGTTTTACTTGAAAGAAGCAGCTTGTACAGAAGTAACCATGTGTAAAGATGTCAGGGAATCCCAGAGAGAGATTTGCTAATTATACTTAATTCTGTGTTTAAAGATGACAAAGAAAGCTTTGTTGACATTTTTGAAAGCTTATCTTCCCCCTGCCTTTGTAATTTGTAGAAGTACGAAATGTTCCTAAAAGCTCAGGGTAAAATCTTGCTGTAAACACTCGTTTTTCTTCATTTGAACCTTTTCTCGTGGATGAGTTGCCTAGCAATCCAATTTGCACTTTGTTGTTGTGCACCAGACTGAACAGACTGCACTCTAAGTGTCCGTCATAAGACGGTTATCCTTTACGTATCGCTGTCTACCGTCTGCCATGGTCTTTGTCGTGTGCTGGATTGGCTTTTTCCGTCTCGTTCCGATCATTCTGTCCAAGCTGGGAAGAACTCCCAGCATCTTTAATGGTTCCTCCATTTCCATTAGTCATTTTAACAAGCCGTCACCACTTCAGATCTGAATCCCAAAGTAGAAACCATCTGAAGTTCTGTTCCATTTGTCTGATCACCACAGAGATGACCCGCAGTCCCCAGGCTGGTAGGTAGCTAATACATGCAGTGTCTAACTAGAGAATTCACTCACAGAATTTAATCCATATTATTAGGATTTCATGTGATCGGCATACACTGTAATGTAAGCAAAATTTCTATTTTTATTTCCTCCACAGGGCCTCTCCCCCAAGTAGCTTGACTTTCAGGGCAGAGAAAGTCTGCCCTGACTTTCTCAAGGCAGAGGCATAAATCTGTTCAGGGATCTGTTCCTGAAACATGGTGGTGGCAGCAACATACTGGGGGACAGGGAATCTTGTCAGAGTTAAGGCGGAGCTTAATACAAGTCAGGTTTGTTTCTGTAGCACATTTCAGCAACAAGGTAGTTCCAAGTATTTTATAGGATACAAATATGACGCAATAACCAAACATTACATACTGTCAGATACTGTATCTACCATAAACATTCAGCATTTCACATAATAGAATGATTTAGGGTTAGAGGTCAGCAATCTCATAAGTCCAAAGAGCGTTTTTTTAGCCGAAAGCAGTTTGTTTAGAACCATAGAGTCATCTTAAAATTTTCAAAAATAAATACTTTTTTTTTTTTTTAACATGTAGTGATATTTAATGCATAAAATGTTTTGTGACACCAAAATAAATTGTATTGGTTAAGATTTCAGAATGAGTTTATAATTTTGAGGCGAATGATGTGTTAACCAGTGGAGTCCTTCCCATATTTATATTTACCTTCAGAATGGTAGCCGGTCAGTTTCATAGATGGACGGATCAATGGTTGAATAGATAGACAGAAACTTGACCTGATACAAAATAAAGATTAATCTGTTGAAGAATCTCTATGCTGAAATGAAAATATGGGCTGTTATAGATATCCGATAACAGATATTTACTGATATTTTGCATATTGTATATATTTTCCAAGCAAACCACAATCCTGCACTGCATTACTTTCAATGTCACATGACCAGCCACCTACATTCCCTCTCCATGCATTTTAAGGAATAATATCGGGCCGATACGTATTAGCCGATACCGATGCTGATGCTGATATATTTTGCTGAGCTGTTTTGTTGAATACAAATGGGCAACGTTTCCACTCATAGATGTGCAGACTCCAAAGGTCTTGCAGTTGTAGTTACAGGAAGATGTTTCTGTGTAGAACTTACTCATCATTCTCAGATTTGTTTTTCCAATTAAATAAATAAATAAAGTAGTTTGTATTCTATCATACCTGATTCTATAAGAATACTCTGGAGTTTGTATTTGTAGTGTGACAAAATATGAAACTTTAGGGTGTGAATACTTTTTCAAAACCCAGCAATAAGACCCCCCAGTCATTAACAAAGCAATCAGTGGCTGGTTTATGTAAGTCAAAGTTGCATAAAGGCTGCTACAACTCTGCAGGCGTAGTGTATTATCAGGTAGTCCACATAATAACGAACAAATGGACTCCCTGTGGAAAAATAGAGCCACAAAGAAAGAGAAAGAGCAGAAAGCCAAGATGGGGATAGATAGAGGAGAAAGTTAATGACGGAATGACATCGGCTCCCTCGGCGATGTCTTCTCATGGTGCGTTGTGATTTCCCGACCAGGGAGGGGAGCTGCTGGCTCCCAGATAGAAACAATCCCAGCAGAGTTCTCCGTTCCGATCCGGCAGCATCACACGGCGCTTCATCTGGAGACTAAAGCTCATTATCAATGCCACCATAACTGATATTGATGTGTTGTCCTGCACTTAAACTAACATCTAGCCCAGTACACCATGTAAAAGTCAGCGTGTTTGGGTGATCACGTTGGCTGTGACTCCTTCCAGAATTTGCAGCCATCTGTGTGAATCTGAGACTAAGCAGTCAAGACTAATCAAACAAGATTTCTTTTTGTTTTCCCCACATCCATCATCGACACATGCCCCCCCCCCCCCTCTGTCTTCATATCTGCTGGCTGTGATGGCAAACCACAGCTGAGCAGCTTAAGCTATAAGAGGTTTACTTCTTAACCCCAAGCCTATTTCCTTCATTCCTGTCCTTCATTCTCTCGCGTACTAATGTGCCCAGTGATTGTGTATCCTCCCATGTTCGCTGTCCTCCTCTGGCCTCTTTTATCACACTCTACCCTCATCTGTTTTCCTCTGCCCATTTCTTTCCCCCCCTCCCTGCACCACGCTCCTACCGCTCTCTTTTTCTCCTCCACTCCAGGTTTAAATTTAGATGGGAGTTTCTCTTCGCTGTATCCAGGCAACCTGTTCCCCATATGTAAAGTGCCAGTAGTGTTCAAATCCTCCTCCTGGCCTGATCTTCTTCTCGCTTGTATACCCCATGTCTTATTTTTTCTACCTTTCCTGCATCTGTTTTCCTCTTATGCAACTGTGTGTTGTTTTTGTTTATGCACTATGGGTTAAGCAGTCATGTGGTGTGTGTGGGTGTGTGTGTGTGTGTCTAGCTCTGGCCCAGAAAACTGAGAGCATTATTTACCCCCGGAGTTACGAGCTATGCTGGGAGAGAAAGGGCAAGCGGAGAAATCTTTGCACCCAGCCAGTTCCCAGACCTCAGACATCATCCCTACAGCAGTAAGAGAAGTAATTACACCATCAGACAGTTAGTCAGGTGTCCAGGATTTCATTAAGCCACTTATTTAACTTACATGTGCAAAGACGTGCAAGAGTTTCCATCCCTCTTGAACTTTTGAACACTTTGACACGGCACAACCATACTGCTTACCAGATTTTAAAATAATTACTGTACAAACTTTTGCGTGATGGAGTGGTGGAAGGAAAAGGAAACATTGTTTTCAATACAGTGGACTCCCACCTATTTGTGAATTTTTCACGCTTAATTATTTGTTATAACGTGGATCGTTGGAACAGGCTTTGTTCGTGGGTCTTTTGAAGAGCATGTCTAAAATATTCAAAATATTCAAAAGAAAACACAGCTTGGTAAGCTGAAATACCCAAACCTAATGCAACTTCACATGCTCTTAGTGTTTGCAAAGCAGATAATCCAGGAGCGCCATTCCATTTATTTCACTTGGCACTAAATGACTATATATCCACATTTGTGGAAATGTAAATATCTATGCATTTTACAATATAATTGAGTTACAGCTCCTGTGGTTGGGGTTGTCATATTGTCAACTAGCCTCAGTCTGAAAAGCAATGTGTATGCCACAAAACCTACAGCAATAAAGGAGGATGTGGAAGCAGTGTTGACCGATCTGCTCAGTCTGTGACTTTCTGATAGACTCTGTTGTGAGATTTTACAAATGGCTCTGCGTCGGTCTTGACACACAATAAGCGACTCCACCCCATAGCCAATCAATGACCGACAGTCTTCTGTCTTTAGTCTGACTCCACAAGTAGGTTCCAAAAAAGGGGTTGGTACTATGTAACCGTTACTAATGGAAACTCCATATGACCACATAAAGCCAAGATGAGCCACACTAGTACGCACTAGAGGAAGAGGGTCATTCACTTCTGCAGTGGTATTGAAACATTCTACATGATTCTGCATTCTTGCTACTCTGGCTGCATCTTTGTCCGTCCTTGAAGTTCGTTTGTTTTGTCTGTGAGATTTCAAGACTCATTCTGCGGATGGTTGACATTTCATAGTCAACCGTAGCCTTAATTTATCATGACAAATTCTATCACTTCCCACAATCTGAATGGATGCTAGCAAGCTTGATGTTTGCTCATTTGGAAATTGAAGTGACAATTTGGATGTTATTTGAGCCTCTACTCCCTTAGGCCACTTTCTACAAATCAAAAGTAGAAACAATAATTCTTTAATACTTTAATCCTTTAAAGTGGAAAATGACAAAGAAAATGAACATTTTTTGACAATTACAACTGTTGCAATTACAAAAGTGATATTGAACAATTTGATTGGCTATGAGATGTATCACAAAACATTTAGGCGGTTATGGTTTGAAATTTGGAATTATAATTTGACAAAATATTTAAAATTTCACTGAGAATGAATTCCTTTGGAAAGACCTGTCAGTATTTACCACTCAGAAAGACAGCACATGATGTCCGACAGGTCTGTTTGTAGAAGACTGATGAAGAGCTTAAAACCATTGACGAGTGATGTGTGTGTTGGTGTTCACGAGGGTGTGTGTAGCCCGGCTTCCAGCTAGACATTAATTAGAGACTTGAGAGAAGCGCACACCTCTGTGTGTGTGTTTGCCTGTTTGTTGTGATACCATTAGGACAGGTGCAGTTCCTATAAGTGGCAATAGCAACCCATCAAATCCACAGCTAGTTCAATTTATCACCAGGCCAGCTGGGTCCTAATTACGAAGCTGCTGTCACACACTCCCACTCTGTTTCTCTCTACCTCTCAGGATCTTCCTCACACACATGTATGATACAAAACCCAACCGGCTTGTTTAAAAAGCAACATTTTTCTCTACCTGCCGGAGTTTTTGTTATGAAGAACGGCTCCACTGTACAAATAATTTGGTTAATAAACGCCTGTGGCTAAAGAGACGGCCAGCACAGCGAATCTAAAGCAGAAAGGTTTTGTTCACAGCACTTAAAGGTCTGGCTGTATGGAAAAAGATCCTGGACAAAAGAGTTCCCTAGGCTATTTATAGGATATGAGAGAAGAACAGTGAGCTTTCTGGAGCAGCTAAGTCTTCTCTAACCTCAGTAAAACTTTAGTGGATCATACAGGTGTGTTAACAATGACATAAGAGGCCAATGGCTGCTCACTATTAATCTTGAAGGGGTTATGAAGTAAACAATTTGTACTCCATCATTCTACAGAGAGAAAGAATATTCTGAAGTGGAGAACATTAAAGATAGTTGGCACTCTTCTGAAGAGTAAATGTCCAAGCAAATTCACCAAAAGATCAGATCTTATCTCAGTTCATTTGATAAATGTTCAAGATTATCAATATGTAAGTAGTAGAAGACCAAAAACACGTATATTTTGTGGAAGGGATATTAGTAGAAAGCCATGTTGCTTTAAAGAAAACACAAAATGTATTTCTTTATCCCATTAAACTTGGCTTATAGAAGCTTCCTAGGTATTGCCTACCTATTCACAGCCAATGCTGGGTAACTGGGTTTAGTGCAAAGTAATGTAAATTTACAGTCTTTATTGACACCCCCATTTTGCTCAGTGATGTATTCTTTGAAACTTCGAGGCCTGTTTCCTCACTAGTCTTTTTTGCAAAGAGCCAATGTTCAAATGGCCATATTGTCTCTATTAATTCTTCATCTCAATGTGTTTGATATAATTTGAAAGCTTAGAGTGAATAAGGTAGAAGACATCTGGAGAAAGTTTGGATCATTTGAGGAGTCGTTTGACTGAGGTGTGCTGAAGCAGAGACACTTCTAAAAGTTGCAGGACAGAGACTCTTGGGGACTTGAGTTGCCCACTCCTACTTTAGAGGATTCTCAGGCATGTCCCATTGGGAGCAAATCCAGAACTCCCTCCAGAGACTGTATCCCTTCCAATTTATTTGTATGCTCTGGAATTAGCTTCAGAGTGTTGCTGGGAAGAGGAATGTAAGGGTTAATACCCCCATTGACCCAATATCAGATAAATAAAGGAGAATAGAGGCATGGATAATATTATGTCAATTATTCAAACCTGTCAGTGTGTTGCCTCACTCAAAGGTGCATTTCTTAGCAAGTAAAAATATAAATACCCAATCCTGCAGCTGAATGTTGATTCAGCTGCAGGATTATTTTGGCCGCAGTCGCCACTCTTCTTTGACTTGGTTATGTAATATTTATTTCTGCGCTGTGCTTTAGAAGATGATCAAGATATTCCAATCACAGCACACCAGCACCAAAACATTGCATTCACATGCTGTAGATACATGCATACTGTTATCTCATCCTTCACTCTGTCCCCCTCTCACCACTTTTTCTGTTTCTCTCTCTTTTTCTTTCTCTCTCACTCAGAACTCCTTCTTTTCTGACTACCCTCAACACGGCATTTCATCTCTTTTGTGCACAGGCTTATATTTTTCTTTACTCTCATCGAAACACTTCCCTTCTCTCGCTCCTTTTTGCTCTGCCGCTCTCTCATTCGCAGTTGTACAAGTAATACCATCAGCAGCCGAACGCCATCGTGGCTCCTTCTCCCTCTAACGGAAACCGTCTCTCCTGTTGCCCGCATCCCAATGTGTCTCTTTTCTTCTCTTCATCTCCTCTGTTGCGTTCTTTGGGTCTTGAGTGATTCAAAGCCGTCAGCAGCCAAGAAGCAATCCGCCAGAGGGCTGTTGCAGTGGAGGGAGGCAGTTGAAGAAACTCATTGAGTGGAAGAAAATGAAAGTGACGCTGTTGGTGGTTTAAGAAGGAACCACGGGTCAGCTGAGGGCTGATCTGAACATTGCAAGAAGAGATCAGAGCTGAGGCTGAAGACGGATGTAGGTACAGCTGGATCCGAGTGGGAGCCGTTTTCTAGAAGACAGGAAGCAGGAGATTGGAATGACCATCCTCCTCTTGTGTGACATGTGACTGCATCACCAGAGATGAGGCTCGGTCTGCGGCGCTCTACGGCTTCTTTGTCAACTTTGCGCGACAGCCTCTTTGTAGTGGAAACGCAGCGCAGTGAGCTCTCTGAACGCGTCCACGTGGCTAGTGGTCTCCCCACCTTGAGGGAACGCCCTGACCCTTACCCCTCTGCGGTGAGCTGCCGCTGAGGACCATGGTCCTGCCTTCACTCCTCAAGCTCCTTAACGTCTTCCTGCGCCAGTCGACCTTTACGAAAGCCGCCATCGCCGGTCAGCGCCGCTGCCGCCCATCTCACCGCCCGCCTGCTCTGATGCCGCGCCCGCCCGGCCTGCCGCTCTCTTGCCACCGAGGGTGGGAGGCGAAAGAACAGCCTCGACAGCTGTCCGGTGAAGGAAGAGAGGTGAGACAGAACCACAGCACAGTGTAATATCTAAACTTCCACAGCATTGTTTAAATGGCAATGTTTCTGTTCTTCAAAGAAACATGTTCTACTAGTTTTCATCAGACAACAAGGCAGGAATAACCTCCATTCTGTCCGGTGGTGTATTTTTTATAAGAGCTCACACATTACAGTGGAGGCAGGCCATCTGTCCAGTTTCTGGCAACAATACAGAAGATTTGTCAGAACAAAAGGAATATGTGATCTTAAGTTCTTTGCTAAGTGGTAGATCAGCTCAACATTCCTTTAGGTAAATCAGTGGCTGAATAGGAACATTTGCTCAAGCGTTGGTATCAGTCTTTTCGTGCCGCTGTTGGTTTGTTCTTTGGCCCCTCATTGTCTTCAGGCTAACAGAATCACTCTCCATCATGTCAGCTTAACCAGCTGAATGTCGAGGACCAAATAAAACAGGAAGCCACCGCTCTACAACCAGTGCTTCTATTAAAAATTTGTTGCAATCGCAAGTTTTGCAATAAAAGCTATAGTTAAAACAATTTCAGACATGCATGAATATAAGTAGTGTAAAGTTCCCTAAACAAGCTGTGTTGCACAAATGAGCCACAAGGATCATTTGAAACAGAACCATCCATCTGACTGAACATCAGTCAGTTCATTCAACCAGTTTATTAAATTTCCTTAAACTCTTCACCCCCTCACGTCCCTCACTGTTTTCATAAGGACCAAAATCTGTGTTTCCAAGAAGCTGTCTCATCACCACTATTGCCAAAAAGGAGTTTTATCATTTTTGTGTAATAAAAGAATATCTGAACATGGATTTTGATTTTCCTCATAGGTGCCAGAGCCAATCAAAAGCTATGCTTATTGGTGCCCCATTCCAGACTGCACCTCATACAAATTAAACACCATCATTAATGTTTGCAATATTAAAACTAACAACTGTTCAATAAAATGAATAAAACTACTGAGCTAACACAAGACCTGTGAAAACAATCCAATTCCCCCCTTTTGCTCCATCTAATGTCGATGTTGAGCAAGCTCTGCACTGGTGGCAACATAATTCTGCTCCACACTCCCCAGGATGAAATGGACCTGCAGCTTTATAGTCTTGGAAACAGCAAACAGAAACTCATCTGTTTAATTTTCCATACTAAATTTATTAGTAGACCTATGTGCACCCGGTCAGTGCACACACAGTACAAATTACCAATGACCCAATAAAGTCAGCCGTTCTTACAGCAGTATAAATAAGTCCTTCATCTGAAGGGTTTCCTCCTTGATGGAATGAAGTTCGGTTTCTGATTTGGTCTGTTAGCATTTTGCCGCCACGCTTCCTGCTTCCTCTCTGTGTCGTGATCAAGCACTGGGCTACATCAAGCTAGAGCCAGAGTTCAATTGAACTGCAAGTGATTCTTTAAAGCCCAATAATCAAAGTGGCAGACTACTGTTTGCTTTGTTTGCCATCTATGCTGTGAAGCTCACTGACCAGAAACCAGCTGACCACACACACACCCACACACACCCTCCCAAGCACAAGCGACAAATGCAGGTTAGATGATTGTACATTCATCCAGTCGTAACAGATCAATGGTCTAATAGGCAGCACATTTTCACCTATTCTGCAGGGCATATAGTCGTGATACAGACTGGCCGTCACATTTCCAGCTTTGGCTCAGTCGTCCTCTCTTTCTCGCTTTCTCTCTTCCTCCTACACAGCTTTCAAACAGGCCCTGTTTGACACCTGAAAGCACCCTTTAGTTTTAAGCGTACCTACTGTCAGTGCTGAAAGTTATGCAAGAGTTTGGCGAGCTCAGAAATAGGATGCGGTACATGAATTCTTTTTTTTTTTTTTTTTTTATTTGCATCTTTTTTTGTTTGTTTAAATTTGAGAAAGCAATTAACAAGGAAGTCTAGATTTTATTTTGCTTTTTCAGCTGCTGAAGTTCTTCCATGCTGGTAAACATGTTGGATTTAATCATCCTGCTGCCAGCCATCTTGTTGGGTTTTCAACTAACTGGTTCAGTGCTAAGCTAGTGCTAGTGCTTGTTCAGCATTAGCATTGGTTGGCTTCTGGGTAATTTTGGTCAGTCAGTTGCTCCAGGGAGTGTTCCCCACAGTTTCATGTTTTCTCTATTTGTTAAATAAAAACTCTCACTTTGGTTTTATAAATAGCTTTGCTCCCTTTCTGCATTTATAGAAGTCAGTGAGTTTATTTCTCTTTGCCTGAGATCTTTTCACTCGACTTTGTTGTCAGGCAGGTTTTGTTTAACAGAGGTTTGTGATTAATCACAGGTAATTAATATTTGTAGTCTTTTACAGCATGCTGAGTCACCCTTTGAAACAGATCACAGGTTTATTTCCTGCTTTTTGGGGAAAATATTTTTGATGGTTCCTCAAATTGACTAACAGTAGCTCTGGAAAGCACCGCTGATTTGATATTCCTGACACCTACACTATACTGTTAGATTCCTGAGACATAGGTAAGAAGAGTCAGATTGAGGCCTGTTGTCGTCCCAATCAGAAGAGCTTCTGCTAACAGGGCCCAAAATGTTCACTTGTTGAGCTCCAGGCAGAGGAAACTCAAGTTATTCAGAAGAAGCCTGTTTGGAAATCCCAACAAACCTGCACAGAAAGATCTATTACAATTTTAAAGCTGGTCTTTCTTTTGTAAAGGCAGTTTTCTCTAAGCTAGCTGTATGAAGGTAAAATATAAGAAACTGTGCTTAAATGCTTTATGCATCTTTTGAGAGCACCGGAGTTGCCAAATTTCTCCAACATGCCAAAAAAAAAATAAATAAATACACTTCCACTGTGGAGACAGAGTAGCAGGACAACGGGTTTGGGATGGGCCAATGGTGGAGGAGATATTGATTACTCCGGCAATCCCAGCCTCCTACATATGTTCTGAACAACACGCCTGAAGTGGTTTGCAGAGTCACTGAGAGCTCTTGAAATATGTTTAGCCAGTAGCCATTTTAGAAGTCCCAGAGCTGGTTTTGGCTAAACAGACAAACATAAAAAATGTTTCTCATTCCTTTATATGAGAAGTGTGTACGTCTGTGCGCATGCTTCAACAGGAGCTTAGCTTTTTGCTAATGTGAAGGTGTTGATACTTATGAGCCCGACGTCAGAGAAAATTCTCTCTAATATGCCTTGTGTGTGTTTTTTCTCGCTCGGCTCAGCTTGGCTGGGATTAAGAAACCCTGAAGACGACTTAATACGCACCCTGCCTCCGTCGCCCAGCTGTGAGGCGCATTTCCTGGTGACAGTAGGCAGAGAGGAAGCATGGAGAGAAACTGATTGCTGCTGGGATTATCAAATTCCCCCACTAGGATATATTACTGGAATGTTGCCCAGATCTGTGCCCTGAAGTAATGTAAGGTAATATCCTGTGTTTTATTGGGCTGGTTAAGCTGGAGAACACCTTCCCTGGTCAGCAGTGGCTGGCAACACAAACGGCGGGTTGCAGCAGTAAAAGGAACGGGGGGAATTATAAAGAAGGGATTTTAGGAAGCTGGAGGGTTTTGTTGTAATGCCACTTGGAATTGGTTCATTTTCAGAGCCATAAAATGAGGAGGTAATGACTTTGACCTCTTCCTTCCTTATCCTTCATGAATTGGTTACTGTCTGTTTATTTTGTGAGTGCACCAAAAATTTCCCAGCTGATAAATCGGCACTGATTTCCTTAATTTTGGGAGATCATTGATTCGCCGATACTTACATGTGAAGCCAATCTTATCTACATCAATAAGTGTTTATAAATCAGCCACTGTCCTCTATTGCTCTGCTTTTAGAGAGGTTTGACTGTGATCCCAGGTCACATCTGCATCCATGCAGTTAATAATCGTCACCCCATTGTTGCCAAGTCAGAGACTCTCTTGCTATATTTAATAACATTTCACACAAAAAAGTTGATATCGACCAAAATCGGAATCGGCAGGTAAGACTTTTTAAAGATCACCGATCCCACTGAAAACTGTGATCGGTGCACTCCAAGTTGTTTCTTTTTGTAAACTGGAAACTTAACATCTTCTCACATATAGATAATTTAGTCAAAAACATAAAAAAAAAAAAAAAAAAACTACAATTTTTTAAAATAAGCAACACCTGGTTTTGTGGGGGCGCATGCAAAGCCTGGTGGCCCGCCAGGCTTATAACTTACCCTGATTTTTCTCAGTGGTTTCCATTATTAGTTTGGTTTGACTAAACAAACTTTTGTTTGAACATCTTTTATCTTGGAAGGTTCCCATAACCTCCTGGCTGAGCTTGTTGCTTGCAGTTCAGTGCAGTGGCTTCTGCCAGGTCGCTGCTGCCAGGTTGCTGCTGCCAGGTTGCTCGTTGGCTTGTTGCCTACGGACCAATAACATGTTGGTTTTTTGCTTGCAGTGGACGCAGGACGTCTGCAAACCTGTGGAGGAGGGAAGGATTCCAGGCTTCATGGTTGATCACTAATATTGCTGTACTGCTTGTCAGATGCTCTATTAATAATTTGGGACAAACAACGTTGATTGGGGCCATTGTGCTTTTTCACTGATTAAGGCAGGTTTTATTAGATCATTCAGCCACATTGAAACGAGAGCGCAGCTGCTCCATCTTCAGTCTAGTTTCAGAGGCATCACCAGACTTTAATCTCTAGTTTCCATCCTTGCTCATTGATGCTGTGATTTAAATAGGCCATATCACAATCCAATAACAACTCCAACACATGCGGTCCCAAAGCTTGTGTCTGTATGTGACGAGGCTTATGTCTTTGTGATGCTTTGTGCCACAGATGATTAGCTGGATATTCACATCCAGAGGATATTCCCACACTGGCTTTAAAAGCCACAGATGATGCTTTCACGATCCACTTTTATACTCAAACAAAACTCAGTGATTTGGTGATTAGGTGCTTATGTGCAGATCGGATACAGTTCAACAATGAGTTGTAATGTTAATTCAAGCAGGTCTCATATAGATATTGAGGCTTTCCATGCATGGAAAGCACTGAGCTGCATTTATTTCACCTTGCCTTCCTCTGTCTTTACCACTGCATCTTATAATTCTCTCAGCAAAGCCTCAACAGGAACAATTGTAGACATTAATATCAATCAATCAATCAATCAATCAATCAATCAAATTTTATTTCTATAACACATTTCAGCAACAAGGCATTACAAAATGCTTTACATCATAACAAACACAAAAACACAAAGTCATGCAACATAGAATCAGCAATCAAAACATGACATTAAGTCAAATACCATCATTAAATTCATAATTGATTAGGTTTCAAATCCAACTCTAAACAGGTGGGTTTTTAGTTGTGATTTAAAGGAACTCAGTGTTTCAGATGTTTTACAGTTTTCTGGAAGTTTGTTCCAGATTTGTGGTGCATAGAAGCTGAATGCTGCTTCTCCTCATTTGGTTCTGGTTCTGGGGATCCAGATCAGAGCCAGAACCAGAAGACCTGAGGGGTCTGGAAGGTTGATACAACGACAGCAGATTTTTAATGTATTGTGGTGCTAAACCGTTCAGTGATTTGTAAACTAAAAACAGTATTTTTTAAGCACCTATTATTTTCTTTCCTTCCTCTTAGGTCAAATTCTGTCTCCCTACCTAAACATAGAAGGGTATCGCTTTACAATATCTAACATCACTTTGGAGAAACTACAGCTTCTTTCATGAATATAGTATTTTCACAGCTGACAGTTAATAAGACTCTACTCAATTGGAGACCAAAATTACAACATTTGTTCTATTTTCAGCTGTTGCTGTTCACTGCGTGTGTCAAAGGAACCAAACTCTTTGAAAAACCTGTTTCCCCTCCTCACCTGTGGCGGCGCTGCGCCAAGAACCACTGAAGGAAATGACACGTAAACCTCTGAAGACACTGAGCGCAACTTCCTTCTTCATGAAATGTGAACAAAAATAGAATGGTGTCAGATTTTAGATTTGGAGGATTTCTCTCAAGTTTTTTGGCTGAAGACCTCGAGCCATTTCTCTTTCTCTTTCACATGTGCATTCGAACCCCACCACAGTTCACCTCAACTGAACAGAGACCTGTTGAGGCCAGAGTTCAATTACACTTTCACACCTTCCCAAAAGAACCGTAGTCTCTGTGCAAACGAGCCAGAGTACAGTTAAAGTGGATTAAACGGTTCTGATGTGAATGCACCCATAGTGTCATCTCTGTGCTTCATATAAACAACTCACTTATACGACTCAATGTTAACTTTGAGTCTTCCTTACTCACTGACAACTTCTACAGCAAAGATAGTTGAGGTCAGTGCAACATGTTAGTCCATAGGTGAGGTGTGATGTTCAAAGTTGTTTCAAACCTATTGTAATTTGCAAGTTATTTTACTTCACTGATCTTGTAAATGGCACGTTTTGAACACACTATTGGACAGCACAGTAATAGCGTCAGTCGGCATAGAGACAGTAGACATAAAATAGCCTGCTGGTATTCGTGGGGGTCAAGGGCCACAGCCTCCTTGTGCTTTGAACAGCAATAATCCACAAGTTATTGAGTCCTAAAAACACTTAAAACTGTCTATGTTGTATTGTACTTATACTGTACATTTAATTCCAAATATACCTTAATACACATAAATGCACCAAACGGAAATCGTTTTAGCACGACAGCAGAAGCTAACATCTAGCATATTTTAACAGTGTCAATTTCTTTTGAATATTTTATATAAACTCCACAAAAAATGAGTGAATTGACTTGTTTTCCCAGTGATTTGGTGTTACATTCCACAATAAAGCTGGCGAATCGTTAGGTGTCGGCTGTACTACACTTAAGCTGTAGATGTGTTGACTCTCCTGAATAAGAACCAAGTATAAAAGTAGCGCTGAATCCTGATTATTTTCAAAGATATAAATGGATGCTGTTATTTGATCCTGCTTGTTTTAACAGGTATCTGTCCTCTACCACTTGTACTGCTGATGATAATACAGAAACAACTTAGTGCTGCGGTTGTGGAGCAATCAGGGCCCTGTCACACTTTAAACATGAAACAAAGCATTGCAGAAATCTTCCACTGAGTGTGATTCTGTGATTCTGTCCCTTTGTAGCTTCACACATCATCGTCTTGCTTCCATGTGGCCTTGTTCCGTAGTTTGAACCTAATGCATGGTGGCATGCTCTGATCACATGCAGCTCCCTTTAAAGTCACATAAAATCCCATCAGTTCTACACAAAGCAAACGCTGTTATCAGCGCGGGGTGGCTTAACGCTGTCCAAATGGAAACATTTTCATCCAGAGTGTACTTGTTAACTGTTGATTTATTTATTAGGATTATTTGATAGACAAAGTGTATAGAACAGCAGCCTGGATCATTGTTCTTATAGCATAAGCTAAGTTGCAGCACTTGTTGCAAGATCTGTCACAATAAACTATGAATTATTTAATTGCATGACAAATGAAGACAAACTCAATCATTTCCATTTCCAAGATTTATTGTTTTATTTTTTTAGCGTTAGCATGAGAAATGTTGTCACTTTTAGCTATTTTCATTCAAAGTTGAGCTAACAATGAAGCTAACATGTTAACAGATATTCTTTGTGGTTATCCTTGCCTTTTCCAATGTCTTAGCTTTATTTTTCTCTTGTTTTACCAAAAACTGGGTAATAAAAGTCTTCAGTTTGGTGCTTCATGATTAAATGTATTTGTTGTTCCTGTTGTTTTGTTATTTTATTTTGGATATTTAAAATGTCTTCCAGTTCCTGTGTTAAATGTCCATTAGTATTTAAAGTGTATTTATCTTCGAGAATGTGTTCTTGCATGATAATGCCATTATCATTATTCAACTTAAAAACGGTCTCAAACAACAATATTGTCATTTATGGCAATGACTTCCGGGACAATTTATCGTCCAGGTATTTTTGTTATGGGGCCAGTTTGTCCCCAGATGGGCTTTTCTACCCAGAATATATAAAAACTATTAGGAATGAAATGGTAATAATAATAATGTAAAATAATAAAACATATTGACAACATTTGCAAAATCATATATAAAGAAAAGAAATTAAAAAGCGTTAGGTGAGGGTATAATGCTGTGTTTGACAGTTGTTGTTTTTTTTTTTATCATATTGAAGCTAGTTATAGACTTTAAATTATAAACTTGATCATTTGTTGACAGCAGAAAAGACATAGAGAAAGGATTTCACCATGAGTAAAGATAAAAATCCCTCAGCAAGTTACTGAACAGCAGCTTTGTTTCTTAGTTTGGATACCAGTAGATGGACGCCGATTTCCACGTAGATTCACACACAAGGGGAAGAGATTTCAAAATTAGGCGTAGAGTCAATTTCTAAGTCTTAGAAGCCTTATTGTGCTGTAGACCAACAAATTCTTGAGCATTTGTGTATGTGTGTGCATCTGAGAAGCCCGCAAGCACTCTCCTGCCGGCTACCACATTCATATTCCAAGTCTCCAACTTACTGGAAGGAGGCAGAAATGGATGGAGCAGGTATGGAGACATGGAGGCTGGGAATGATCCAGACCGCGGCTGAAGAGACGAAGACGGGCCGAGATAAGAGGTCAGGATGAGACATGAGGACACTGAGAAGAGGGGGGAAAGATGCATTGCAACAGAGGGAACAGTTTTCCTGAGCAGCTGACGGTGGTGATGAATATTGGAGGAGAAGGCTGAGGTGAGAGGTGGAGAGGCAGAATGCAGGAGGGAGGAGGTGGGGGTCCAGGAAATCAGATCCTTTGTTGTGTCTTAATGGGAACTGTCAAAGCTGAAGAAAAAAGGTCAGCCAGGAGGCCCAACATGGTGGCACACAGATATCAAAGTGACAAACACACAATGACACACACATTATCTCTAAAATATGCCAAATGCTGTCTGCCGACTTCTTCAGTACAAATAAATATTAAAGATTGAATCAGCAGATGAGAGTTTTTACCTCTAATTAGCAGGCAAACAAGATGAAGTTTTATTATAAATGTCCTAGTACAAGTAAAGCACCAACTTGAAGATTCAGATGGTTTGCCAAGCCCATTTCCCCTGAAACTCATTATTTTTTGCTTTCTATTATTTTTTGCTGATATTTTGGTATCAATGCAATTCCAAGAGCTAGTATCACTGATACTGATATTGGTACCAATAACTTCTGATCTTTGTGACAAAATTTGGAGAAAATTTCTAAGTCTCTACAAAATAATTTTTTAATGTTAACATTATAAGCAGAAACAACAGAAGAAAAAAAAAACAACAGAACAAACCTGTGTGCATTTTTTTTTCAAAATGGAGTACAAAACATTTTGAGAGAAAATCAATGCAAAATATGCTTGAGGAATAGTTGAAAAACTAGAATATAAAAATGAAGTAAAATTTCAAGAGGGAATCTGAAACTAAAATATTGATACACTAGTATCGATCTGATACTGACAAAGACTTGATATTGATATTATGGATATTTGGGATTGATTCTTCCACAGTTAACAGAAACACATAGTTCAAGTTAGAAAACTACATTTAACTATGTTCAATTTTTGTAATTATCTTGAATGATGGTTTTTGCCATGTGGCTTTTAATGTTACACAAACTATTTCCAACTTCAATGATAATATTTCTTTAACCATGTACTGGGATGAGCATTCCTGTTTGGTTTTTGGTGCAGTGAGTCGCCGTTGGTGATTCTTTCCACTTTGAAAGATGAGCTCATTAGGCATATTCCATTTTCAAACTCAAAGTCAAATAAATCCAGTGGACCACTGGCTCGGAAAATCAAGTTTTCTTTTCCTCTGTGTGATCGATTCTGGTTTTAAAAACTGCCATATGGCTGTCACTGATATAATGTGTAGAGACAGATGCACTCGATTAAGTGCAAGTAGCAAACATGTTACTGTCTGCAGCTGCATGTTCTGTTAATGAACATGAACTGCCGTGTTTGAAATGCTCTAAGTGGAGAGCAATATGTTGTTAAAGTTGGTAGCTCGGTCACTGAGAAGAGCAGCTGGCTAATTTCACTACGTTTCTGATGTGGTTGCCGCCTGGCCGTTGCCTTGCTACGCAGATCCGCAGATATTCGATTCAAATCTTCGTTTTCTCAGTCCGGGTTTTCTCCCTTTCACTTGGATTTCTCTGGTAAAATTTCTACAATCAGCAAAGGAGAAGTTCTGAACGATGACCTTGATTGTCTGCTGTGTTTTAGAATTATAGTCTGCCTGCAGTTGTAACAATGGTACTAAAGGAACTGAGCGAAACTATTTAATCTGTGTTGGCCACGCCTCCTAATATCTTTGCAGTAAAATATGTTTTTCTTTTTTTTTTCTTTTTTTTTTTTTTTTTTACAGTGCAAGTAACTTCTAGTAAGTTTCATAATGTCGAATATCCACATTACATACATCACGGCTAAACGTTAGCGATTGAGTGAAATTTAAAACCTCACAGTTCATGCCTCCAGCAAGCAGTGGTTCTCAGGATCTCCCGAAAAGATATTGGTCAGTTTGACATTAGATAGCTAACAATGTAAATAGCGCAAAACATACAGTAGCTAGCAAAGCTAATTTTAATTGAGTTGCTTACTGGATTTTAAAATTGAGAAAAACGTTAATCTGGTGTCATTAAAAAAGTGAAAAATAGGAAAGTGCTACGGCGGATGGGACATTTCAGAAACAAAATTATGACTAATTTTTACAAAGGTTTTGTCATCTGTGTGACAAAATAAGGAACAGAGCCTGATAAAAAATATTTCCTCTGGATATTTGTTGTTATATTTTGCCATTTGGTTCAGTAAAGTCAAAATCCATATCTGCTCTGACACAGGAGGGGGAATTTATTGTATCTTTATGTATGACTGCAGAAAAATATGGCAGGTCTATAGAAATTATTCATCTGTGTGTTATTTGCAATATGTAGTTCTTGAAGCTCATGACAAAGGAATAGTAAACAAAAATTTTGGTTAGACCCTGGTTATACTCAGGTAGAAGGACAGGACAGAAAATTGATAAAATTACAGCAAAGTGTTAAGAAAAGTTTAAAAGACCTTCATGAAGCCTGAAAACCATAAATCAGATAAATGAAAATCATGTTGAGGATCTGGACCAGTCTGGTTGAGCAGCCATTTTACCTCATCCTTCCCTCATTTTTACAACAGGAACCTTTTAGCGAGAGCTGTTATCATTAATTTTACAAGCTGCTGGCTCTCTGTAGGTTTAAAAACACTCAAGTCAGACTTGGAACACTCTGTTGTATTAATGTTTTGTATATGTATTCGCAGTTGGGACATAAAAAAAAAAAAAAAAAACATCTATATTTTACTGAAACATTTGCGTCCAAACCACAGGCTGTGTTCTATCTGAAAACTTCTGACAAGTTTGTCCGCCGACCGCAAACTTTTCCACAGATGCTGTCCAGCAGCATCATGAAGCCGTTGGCCCGGGTCAGAGCTTAACGTGTGTGTTCGTGACCGTCGCAAATGAAAATAACTCACCCAGAACTTCTTTTGAAATGTATTTGCTGTAATGAGGCTAAGAAAAGGTTACTGCTCATCTTATTTAGCTGGAACTTCTTACGACAAGAGAGAGTGGGAAGCAGAAAATGTGTCACATTCGCATTTACACAAAGGTTTTTGATTTTTTTTCCCCCCGGGTTTCTATGAGAACGCGACGGTTCAGAGTAAATCTGTCACATCTTTAAGAAACCTGAATAGAGGTGGCTTACTTGGTGGAACAATGCAGGGAAATATTTTTTATAAAGGATACAATGGAAATACCTTGTAAAAGATGTAGTTGTTTCAAACATCTCCCTCCTTTGTAGCAGTTTTCTAATGCAGTTAGTAGCATTCTATGATAATAAGACATATTTATAGTTACCTGATAACTTTCTGCCTCACTAATTATACAAATTGTTTTGTTTTTGTTTTCATTTGTTATAAATTGATATCCATCTGATTATTCTGCAGATTAATTACAAACAGTGTGAATTGTCAATAAGAAAAAAATGAAGCTCAAAAGTTTGCAAAGACAACGTGTTGATTGGTGTCAAAACTTTTAGGCAAAGCTTTAGGCTGATTTCTAATATGCATAATTTCCGCACAAAAGCTTTTTTGTATAAATATAGACTTATGATGTAATGCACCAGATGTTGTTACTGTGGCTCCTCTGAGATGGTTAAAAAGGGAAATGGGCTACCAGCATGTTGGGTTTTTGTTGTGCTGTCTAAATTGAGTCTCTGCTAATTGCTATTCTGTGGAGTGGTACTCCAACCAAGACTTGTCCCCATATGTGATAACGTGATATGGCTTTGCTCATAAAATGTTTGTGAAGCAACAATAACAACAATAACAACAAAAATAAAACCTTGAATTTGAAGGCTGTCAAATTTTCATGAGCATTTTTATGATGTTGCTGAAAAGCTTTGCTTTTGATACGTAGAGTCTGGGCTTGATAAAATATTGACCAGTTTCTCATAGTGAAATATGGATCATGTTTGCTGAAGCTTTCAAAGCCTAAAAGCTGGAATAAATTGAAGAAATGGAATGGAAAGAACGCAGAGTGTTCACTGACATGAATTCATTTCTTAAAACAGCTATGCTAGGTTAGCATAACATGCTGTATTAGCTTAGCTTCATCATAACATATCTTCTAGTTATTTTCAGGTTGTTGTTTTTTTTTTTTTCATTTGTCTTTCTCTTTTCTTTTTTACTCCCTTTGGTTATATTTCTATACTTCTCTGTCATAAGCTCACAGTTGTCGTCTTTGTTCAAGAGTGTTTGCTTTGCCATGGGTTTAAAACCACACAGACAAACACACATATGGGACATGAAGTTGAGTGTCCACTTAATTTTGAGACACCTCATTCAGTGAACCAGGTAAATAGAGTAGATAATAAAATCAGAGCATGTCATTCACAAAGCAGTAATCACACGCCAGAGTACAAGTGTGAGCTAAGCCACTTGTTATGAATAAACTAAGTAGAAATAATCAAACTTTGATGGGTTAGGGTTGATGGGTTAGTTGCCAAGCAACTTTGTAAATTGTGGCATTTAATGCACAGCTTTTATTTGCCGATGGGAATATTTATGATTGTGGCTGACCGTTCAGGAAGTGAAAATGTTTATTTCACACCCATCTCTGACTCATCCCTTCCTATAAATTCAAGTTTTCAGTTAAAAACAAAACGGTTTCCAAGTGAGAGACTGTTTTTGATGAGTAAAACTGATGTCAGAAGATAAAAACGCTCACTTTAGTCTTTTACTGTGGTGCCACTAAGCAACTTACACGTTCATTAGATGTCTTCCTTTCAAAAAAGCTATGTTTTTCCTTAAGAAACCAGTATATTCAGTCTGCGTTGAATATATTGGTTCAGAGAAGAATGATGTAATATCTTCATCCATATAGCAGCGTTTTTAGTGTGCATACCTTAAATTGCTTCTTTTTTTTTTACATCATAATGTCGCTATTTGGCTTTGAGGAGCAATAAAAATGTCCATTATGATTCAATTATGTTCCCAGCTCTTTAATATGATAGTATGTGCTTCATAAAGAAGCTTTGATTGTGCCTCATTAAATTGTGATATATTGTAAGAATAACAGGAATTAGTGGTTGTTTTCAGACCGATACACAAACTCTTGCTCGTTTCTTAGAGTCGAAATCTTAGAAAATGTTTTTCCTTCTCCATCTGAGTCCATATGCTGTTTGCCCACTGTTGGTTGTTTGGGACATACAGAGCACAGTCTGCTGGATTTGGGTGAATGGGAGTTTCCCAGTGTCAGTGTCACGGCTGAAAAACTATATTTGTCCAATTTAACGTTTATTTAGAATTTTTTCCAAACATATATTTTCTCCCAAAGGGTTCCTCTGCCAAACGCAGAGAGAAATGGAAGCTCTCCAGAACCATCCACTCCCCTATTGGGCCGACGGACGCCTCACGCTGCTTTAGAGCCTTTTGCTCCCGTTCACAGTCACGTCGTGCAATTCTTCATTTGTTTGCTGCTCTCTCAGACCCCTGCAAAGTTTTCGGCAGGCACGGTGTCAAGTTTAATAAAAAGCAACCGTGAGAGAACAGAGAAGCTGAACAGAGAAGCTGAACTCCGGCTCTGAGACGACATGATGGAAATCAGATGTCATTTTCTCAGCTGCCTGCCTTGATTAAATGACGTCTGACCAGAACGACCCTGCACCTGTGTGTTGGCTTTAATCTCGATCATTGCGTAGAATGCCACTTTGTCTCCATTTTCAGGTGCAGCTCCACTTCTGAACAATCTCTAAGCCTTTGACTTAAATGCTAAAACAACAGACCAGATGGGAGGGTGCTGATTGTTTGATATTGAGTCATTTGAACATTATGGCCATAACAATGAGAGTTGTTCATATCAAAGTCTTCAAGACCTCCAACTATCTTTTTCATGCACAGGAACCTTTTCTCTTGTCTTTACATCTTTCTGTCAGATTGCTAAAGTCTGGAACGACAGTGAGGCTTTCAGCCCGGCTGTAGATTTACCCTCGGTGTTTTGTCAAGAGGATTAATCTGTCAAGTTATTTCTTTGATGGATGATATCAAGATGGCTCACTCCCTCACCGTGAAATCATAACTGAATAATGGTGATTCTGGATGTAAGTGGCCAAAATCAGATAAGTTGAACTAATTCTATGCTCTGTGATATAAGGTAAGAAACGCTTTGACTAAATAGAGACGTCCAAAGGAGTCAGCTGATGTTTTCCATCATCAGAAAAGGAAACCTTCTGCGATTCTTCTGGAACTTTCTCTTTCTTGAGCTACAGACACAAGCTGCTATGATTATCATTATGAGAACTTTGGCTAGAAGAAAGAAAATAGAAATCTGGCATTGCATCGTTTTCATTCTCCAAGTGCCAACCAACTTCACTGTACATATTTCTCCATCTTCCATGTAGTCTGAGCAAAACCATGCTGCCCTCTACATGTGTTGTGTGTTGCAGAAAAGACTGACTAGACTGCAGCACAGCAAATAGATTGGTTCTGCCAATATGTAAATACGTATGAATGGAGGTTGTCATCTTTCCAAGCGCTCATAAAAATATAAAATTATTTTGTTGCTCAACCCTCTTTGATGCAAAGCCTGTTTCAGTAAATAAAGAGAATAAAACATTTTCTACTTTTGAGCAGAGGTACACTCGATGTCTGGTATTTTTGGATTTACATTTCAGTTGTCCTGTCATCGGTAAGATTTTTCATTCTGTCTTCCTTCTTGTCTCTGTCAGCTCAGTTACGGGAATCAGCTGTGACACTGAAGCAGGGTAACGGTGGGCAGACAGACTTTGGGGCTTGAATCTGAGTTTAACTTCTGATCGAACATCTTGGTGTAACATCCGTCGGCCAAAACCTCACAAAGCCTCCAACTGTCCTTCATAATTATCTGTTAAAGGAGTTTTAAGCCAAGAGGCTTAGTGGGACGTTTTAGCGCCGTCACTCCGACCCAAAGCCAGCGTGTCAGGAGCATTTCCAGCAAATCCTTTCACTTTCGAGGGATAAATGTTAAACCTGCACTAGAGCGGCGTTCTCTGCAGTCAGCTTGAGCAGGGATTCCACTTCCTGCTTGGTGACAGGAACAAACAGCAAGCTGTTGGCAGAGTGAGAGAAACACATTGTGTTGAGTCTCCGTGAGGCAGGCTCTGTCGGCTGCTCCCCCATCGCCTCAGGTCTTTTCCCTCCAGTCCTGTTCTCAAATATAACTTTGCCCTATTTGCTCTTAAATGTGTCTTGACATCTGCACTTTTAAAGGCCCTCATGGCTGTGATTTGTAGTTTAATACAAATGGCCAGCAGTAAATGGGAGGTGCATTTGACTGAAGGGCAGGTGATAGAAGGCCGTTCAGTCTGTATTACTGTACTGATACAGTAATACTTGATGAGGTTACTGTTCTGTGCCACTAAGATCAGTATTGATGATCACTTGATCAGCTGATAACACAGTCTTCATCTTCTATGTTAACTGTGGTAAAAACTGTGCCTGCTTTAAGGCCTTCTAAACAGATTTCGGGGTAAACACAGCTGGCAGGGTGTACTGCCGGCTCTTCTTCGGAAGGTTCTGGCAGCTGCTAATGCCGCTCAGCCCCTCAGATATTTGGTTTATTAACTACCACTGATGCACAAAGACTAAAAAAAGCCTCATAACATTCATACCTGACAGGCTTTTCGCAATAATGTGGCTTTCACAGTTATGCCTTGGAAATGATGGGGGGGAAAATTTCATTAATGAATAAAGTTAAGACGAAATGGGGGGGAAAAAACAAACATATTTTTGATTTATCCTTTGCAGCTATGGTAAAGTTTTAATTTTATGTATCCTAAATTTAGAAATAAAATATTTTGGCGTCACACTGTGCTGTAGCAAAGTTGCCAGTGTTGAACACCATGCTGTTGGTGCTAACTGTGGAGAACACATTGGCTTGCATCTGTAGTCATGGAGACCAGGGTCAGAGCGCTCCAGATGTTTTCTCCTGGTCTTGGTCTCAGAAGAATCAGCCTTGACTCCACGTCTGCTATGACAAATATTTATTACTCTCTTACTGTTTTTCTTTTTATTTATCTCACTATTGTGTAATGTAAACTGGTCAGTTCAGCTTAAAGACTATGTATCACCATGTGGTTGTACTTAGCAACTTACCTATTAGTTTATAATGATAAGTATTATAATATCTAAGGCTAGTGTTTGTCAAGTGGTTAACCATTTTTCATTTATGTTTGCATTTTGTGGTGAGCAGAAAGTCATGAAATTACAGTTGAACTCTAAAAATTCTGCCTCGGTTTTGGTCCTGATCTTGGTTTTGGTCGAGACCTTAAAAAAAAAACATTGTTAAATGTTTTTTTTCATCTGGTTTGCAAATTATTGATGAATGAAAGGTCACTGTGCAGTTTTTTTTTTTTAAGCAATTTTTGAAAACTTAATTTGTCATTTTCAATACTTTTTTGCATTAATAACATCTTAGAATGAAACAAGTGTGAAAACTACAGATGCTATGAAAAAGTGTGACTCTTGAAATTTTTATGTCGGTGACATAAAAATAAGTAAATGCATAAAATTTCTCAGTTTCCTTAAAAAATGTTGTTGAAATCAGAATCTCCATATTTTGTCATATTACTGTCTGTTGCACCTTGTGGGCTTTTTAACTGATTTGTTAATATAAATCTGATCAAGTATTTTGTGTTTATCCTCTGTTTTTGTTCTTTTCTTTCAAAAGATTTCACCCCTTTAACAAATGCCAAAAGATTTCTAAATTTCCACAGCTGAAAGTTAGCTTCGGGAATAATATAAATGCTGGTAAATAAAGCATTTATTTGAAGGAGGCCGACTCCCAATGAGCTGGCGAGGACACAAAACAAATGGCTTCATTTCAGACACGATAAACACTGAAATATTTCTCTCTTATTTTTAATAAATCAAACAGCAGTTGGTTTCTTTTTTCATTCATATTAAACTAAATCTTAAAGAAACTACAAACGGAATTGGAAATGTCACCTCCTGCGAAGCCAGATGTGATTTTTCTCATCATTGCATCAATAAATTGAGACACAAGGCCTCTGGGTAAAGAAGTGACGGGCAGTGAAGAAGAGAAAATAGTTTGAACTGCTACTAGATGTATGGAAAATGTGAAGCAAGAACATGGCAGGAAAAAAAAAAAAAAAGAGAAAACCTGTAGCAGGTCAGGGTGAGGACAGGGAGGAGCAGGTGCAGTAACAAGTACGGTGAAGTGGAATGAAAGCTAAATGTGGAGAAAAACAGCATTGAAGGTGGAACGGCTGATCATGAGCTTTCATGTTTTATAGAGCGCTCTAAATCTGGCGCTTTGGCTCGTGTTCTGTTAAGATTCATACTTTCTTTGATGGGTTTATATTCTGCACAATGTTTCTCAGGTCAAACGCAGCGCAGGTCTACTACTGCTGTCAGTTTTGTCCGACCTTATTTGTAATGCATCTGGACATTGTTGCACCTGAATCATTTTCTGTCAAATATAAAATGGCTTCCACTTTTTCAAAATGACACTTGAACTTTTCACATTTTGACAGTTTGCAACCGCAAACCTCAGTAGGTTTCAGTGGGAGTTTTTGTGACAGACAAACATGAAGTTGTATTTGATGAAAGGAAAACGATACATGGATTACAGAATTTTTATAAATAAAAAAATCTACCAAATGTGATTGCCAGATTTTTGCCGTAAAAACTTTGCCTCTACTGTATAATACTTATCTTTAATGTTTAACTGTTTAAGTCAATATTATGCTATAAAAGTAAAATAGCCTAAGAAAAATAGTTTTCGTGACATTAACATAAAAATCCCCAACAAAAAAAGTATGAACCATCAAATTGACAATTTCCAAATTAAAATGTCAGTCCAAGTTTCAAAATACATGTTTACTCTGTTAAACATCTTCAAAACTGCTGCAAAAATAGTTTATTCAAATATGAATAAACTATTCGTTCTTCACATACGGGATTATTGCTACTTTCATCCATGCAAGTGCAATGCAGACATTGTGTACATTACTGCAAGTAAAGCTACTTAGCAGTGCGGCATGAAACCTCAGATTTCTTTAAGTGAGTGTGAGTGCGCCGGCATGTGGGCGTGTGTGTGTGTGTGTGTGTGTCAGGGGGAGGACAGTGGGGAAAAAAGTAGTTTCTGTATGTTCCTCTCGGTTTTGTCGGAGTCATGTCAAAACATCACTGCTGTATTTATACAGGATTACTGTGTGTACTTGCCCAAGTTCTTGCCTTTGTGTGTATTTGCCCATGTGCTGTGGCTCAATGTGTGCGTGTGCACGCGCGTGTGTGTGAAGCTGGCTGCCCAGGAGGATAACCTTAAGAGAGCCAGGGCCTTCAGAACGGTTCTCGTCATCTTCGGTGGGCACGGACGCCATCGCTGTAATTGCAAAGCACTGTTGTTGTCTCCCCTAAATGCACACTGCAGGGATCCATGTATAGTTAATGAACTCTGTATGCGCTCCTGCTCTATGCAGAAATATCTGTAAGCAGAAGTTTCCTAATTTTATTCTTTTTACTGTCTTATTTCCCCCCGCCCCCCTCTCCTTCTCTGTCTACATTATTCCACATCTGATTGCTCCTTTTCTCCCCTCTCTCCTCCTCTGTCTCCCCAGGTGTTGTCTCTGGGTGCAGATGTGTTGCCAGAGTACAAGCTTCAAGCTCCTCGCATCCACAAGTGGACCGTGTTGCACTATAGTCCCTTCAAGGCAGTGTGGGACTGGCTCATCCTGCTGCTGGTCATCTACACCGCCATCCTGACTCCCTACTCAGCCGCCTTCCTCCTCAACGACCACGTACGATCTCACCCGGAGCTCAGTTCACACTGTTTTTTCACATTTTTTTTGTTATCATGTTACAACCACAAACTTGAACGTTTTTATTGAGGTTTTATAAAAAATAAATAAATGCAGCCAACTGGCGTCACATAATCAGTAGAGTCCTGCTCTGTCGGCCTCTGTCAGTGAGTCCTTGGGCAAGACTCTTCACTCACCTTGAGGGTTGAAAGACGCTATATAGAAGTCTGAAGTCATATGAAGACCAAGAAAGACATCAGATGAAAATGAATGAGTGCAAACCTACCTAACTTAATCCTGGAGGCTTCCTAAGGATGAGCAACGAGAAGGCGGGACGATAAAATTCCTGCTTTGTAAGGACGGGTTTGGGTTTTGTGGGTTTCTGAAATTGTTATGTCAGGGTAAGGTTGGAGTTGAATTTCTATTGGTCTACTAATGTTAATTTTGTGCCACCTCTTACCCCTGTTGGACCTGTGGTGTCTAACATCCATCCATCCATTATCATACCCTTGTCCCTAGTGAGGTCAGGAGGGGTGCTGGAAACCATCTCCAGTGGTCAACAGGCGAGAGGCGGGGTCACCCCGGACAGTCCCATTGCAGGGCTGGTGTAACATGACTGCTTCAAATGAAACAATCTTTACAAATGTGTCGTCAAATCTCAATGAAACAAGCTGACGTTTAAGATTTTAATGTGACAAAATGTGAGAGTTGTAGGGGTGTAAATCATCCCAGTCGATACTGTATCACACGTTTTACCAAAACGGCTAAATGCAGAAACTGATCTGTGCTGCATTTTATCACACACCGACTGTTTCGTTGATGCCGTCGAAGCTTTGTACCTTTTCCAAGTCTTGGATCGTGCAGAGCGTCCCATTAATGCGCGACTTCTGTATGCTTTGTCGTCATACATATGCAAATTCACCTAAAGCCCTTCATGTTAATCCATCTGAAAGATGCATTCTATTTTTAGTGCTCTAGCTCCTAATTCTCCTCCTCTGTTTCCACATGTTTCCCTCTGTCCCTCTCTCCTCTCAGGAAGAGGTAGCCAAGCAGAACTGCGGTTACTCCTGCTCTCCTCTCAATGTGGTGGACCTCATTGTCGACATCATGTTCATCATTGACATCCTCATCAACTTCAGGTCTGAATCTCTGCTGATGTGATGAATGTTTAATGGGAACCCAGTGTGACTAAAAAATAGAGATGTGCTGCTTTAGAGTTTGTGCCAGGTACGCTAACTATTACTGACACCAACTATTAGGTTTGATCTGCGTTTTTTCTTTTAGGACAACATATGTGAACTCTAATGATGAAGTGGTGAGCCACCCAGTTCGTATCGCTGTTCACTACTTCAAAGGTTGGTTCCTCATCGACATGGTTGCTGCTATTCCCTTTGACCTGCTCATCTACCGCAACGGAGAGGAGGTAAACACACGTAGGAATTAGAGATGCCGAGTCATGTACACAAATGGGAATTTTAGGCTCACAGCTGCATAAAACGACAATAAAAGGCACAAGCAGGTTAGCAGTGTCAAGATACGCCAAGGGGTTTAGGAAGTTCCAATTTCAAAACCTCACAGTCATGGTGTTCCCACAATTTAAACTTCTTTTAATGAGCTGCTGCTGTGCACTGTTGGTCAGCTGGTAAAAGAAAGGCTGTTTGGAAACATATCCAGTTGTGAAAAACCCAGATAGTTATGGAAACTACTAAGGCCTTGTACACACGTCTTTCTAAAAACAAATATATCCTCCACATCGTTTAAAGACAATATCATACACACATGGTGGTTCCACAAAGTTTTGATCAACATGAGCGTCACATATCCCGAGTGTTGTTTTAAACATGCCTGACCAATAGGGGGCACCGTAGGTCTAAGCTAAAACCTATGTCAACCAATCAGATTGCTTCAAAACAACGATTTCCTGTGAAGAATCGGACATGGCGCCAGGAGGTCTGTTTGTGTGCACAGACGTATATTGAGCCACATTTAAATAGCATATTATGTAGATATAATGCAGACTGTGATGAAGGGGAGCCTAGTCTCTTCAACCACTGATAAATGGTTTCCTCAAACCTCCATTTTTGGGCAGAGTTTTCATAAATAATCGTTTTTGGAGACATTAAATAGAGTTTTTGTAAAAATGCATAAAAATGTATTTGTTGTCCCAGATATCTGGCTACATATATACTAGGCTTAAATATCACTTTGAAAAGACACCTAATCAATATCTAAATGATTTTGCTGACATCTAGAATGGCAGAGGTAAAAGTGAAAGTTTTTCAGAAATATTTTAATGTTCATTGGAAGTACAAATGTATACTTACTTTATTTGACTTTAAGATGCTTGAGCAGAACTCCACTTCAGTGTTTGGGAGAGAATAATAAATAATCACCAGAAGGAAAACCTGGTGGGATTTCCATCAGACATACGGTGTATTCACACCCGGCACTTTTGGACCGCTTTAAGCAGACAGTTTTAATTTGTCCACATTGGTCCGGACCTTTTGTGCAGGTGTAAATACAGCGAAACAAACTCTGGTATGGACCATACAACCGGACTGAGACCCACCTTTTGAGCTGGTCTAGAAACAAACCCTGGTGCAGCTCGCTTCAGCTGTGAACACGATCCGAGCTAAATGCATTCGTCTTTTTGGACTTGACGAGCCACCTTTGCTCGGCACCATGGCCAAAATGAGCCTCTCTGTGTTGCTAATGCTAATACTGCAAGTACTGACTGAACTGAAATTGTACCGGTTTTGTTGTTTTCTGCTTAGCAGTGCTGCTGCCAGGATGCTGTTGGTTGCACGAATAAAAATAAAACATACAAAAAATGTATATTCCTGGTTGGGGCCAAACAGTACTTTCCTGATTCATCAGCACGGTTACTTCAGGCAGATCCCACAAAATATATCAGTCCAACAATTATTGAACAGCAAGTTGTGAATGTTGTTGTTGTTACACGAGTCGACTAGAGAGAAGAGGGTGAGAAGGAGCAGAGGAGAGAGACGGGGACACTCATGTCAGGGGAGGAGAGGCTAATTTCAAGACTGATGTCTGTGGCAGCAGGGGACCCACTGCATGATTCTCCTAGAAGAATCTGCTGAATATTTATCGCAGATCATCTTCGGATGTTGGGTACAGCTGTCACACTCAACGACCGCCGATTTTCTCTAATGGTGAAGGATTTTGGTTAAGATCAGCTGATAATGGCATTGATCTTCAAATCAGCCTCATCTGCGTTTAACAAGAGCTCGCCGTCTTGTCTTCTTTTATTTTTCCATTTAAGTTGCGACTCTCCTAAATCGTAAAAACAAAGTCCTGCTTTGGTTCTGTTAACACTCATTCAGAAACAATCTGGTAACATCAACACACACCTGAAGGTAAACTTCAGATGTGTGTAAGGAAAGGTTGTATCTCAATGAAAGCAGATTCTGCTCTTGCAGTAAACACAGTCCAGATCTCAATCCAGGCGCTCCTCTCCATACCTCCTTCTCCTTCAGGTGGAAGCTTTCTCTACGTTTTGTTTTGTGTGTTTGCGCGCGGGCGTGTGCATGTGTGGGGCTGTATGGGCGCGTGCGGGTTTGTGTGTGTGTGTGTCTAATAGTCCTTCACACTGGTTGAACCTTTTTCAGAACTCATCCATTTAAACTGTGTTGGGGTGAAAGTTCTGCATTATTAAGGGTGGGGCCACTTTAAATGAAAACTGTGGTTCTTACCCAGAGAACATCCATGCCCTCAACTTGCTTTAAAACATCCACCATTACTAAAGCAATAGGCTACAAATGAGACAAAATTAAATATTAAATGGGGCAAAAAATATTACACTTTTTTGCCTCATTTAATATTTAATTTTGTCTCATAAGCTTCATTTTAAAATTTGCTGTTAGTACAAATAAACATTTGGCACTGAAAACTAAAAAGTTAGTTGTCCTAAGTGCTAACCTTAAACCACTAATTACAAACATTAGTTTAACTAACGCTAAAGCACTTCAGCAACATGTAATAGCTAGTACTAACTTGCTAATTTCAACTCTGATTTCATCTACCCCTGAGCACCAGTTTAATTTTGACAAAATAATTTGCCAGTGTTTTTAATAGTCTTAGATGTATTTATGTTTGCATCTTGTTCACTGCTGTCCGTGTTTTAGTTTGTTCCTGTGTGATGTTTGAAATTAAGTTAGTGTTGAAAAAGAGAGACAGAGCATAAATATAGCATATGATGTATATGCTATGAATTGCTAATTTATGAAGTAAATTAGCAATTTAGAATTTATTTAAGAAATTTAATTTAGGGGAAGCTAAGTGTGATAAATGTTTTCAAAGTTAGCAAAAAGAAAAATTAGCTCCACTGTTAGCACATTAGCAAATTAGAATAAGTGTTACCACCACTTCTGATGACATGTCATAATTAAAGGGTACCACTTTACAATAAGCCTCCTCTTACAGATGTCTAATAAATAGTTCATACGTATGCTATTAATTATCTCTAAACACTTTATAAATCATAAATAAGTGTTTATTATTTAACTAACTAAGGGCAAGAAGGAGAAAAAAAATGTTCTGCATTCTTGCTAAATAATGAACCAAGTCTATTCATTTATATATTTTATCTGGAGTTGTTATGCTAAACATTTTAGACTGCCTTGTGAGAATAATAAGCATTTGTAAACATAATTTTAAGCAGATAATCTCCTTCTCACTCTTAATGCATAATAAACAGTTATTAAAGATTTATAAAGTATTTATAAATGAATGAATAACATTTCTATAAACTATTTATTAGAGATCTATAAGGGGGCCTTATTGTAAAGTGATACCAATTAAAGAGACAGTAGTTTCTGTTGTGTGAATCTCTGAGCCACCAAAGAGATAAAGACATAAAATGTGAATTTATTCAATCGGGGGGGAATGTTTCCAATCATGCAGTTTATGTGGAAAAGTATTGAAACAATTCAGCTGCACAGAAGTTACACTTGGAAAATGGAAAACACTTAGCTTAGCATCCATTTCACTGTGTCCAGCAGAGCTTTTCCTGACCACAAAGCTCGTATTTACTTTGAAGGCACAGCGCACACACACTCACACACAAGCAGAGAGAGAGCAGAAGTGGGCGCTCTGCCAGCGCAGTAATCAGCTTGTTATTTATCTGTTGTATGGACACCATGAGGGCTTTGCTGAGTACAAGCAGAGAGGCGAGGGAGTTGACACCCCACAGTAATAAATGGCAATCAAGATTTAGCACCTCCTCTGCACTGAATCACTGTGGTACAAGGCCACAGCCACACCGACGCTGTGTGTGTGGGGGTGTGTGTGTGTGTGTTAGTGACAGGATGACAGTAGCAGATATATTGTCTCTGTTCTGTTAATTCACTCCCGTGTGATTGTTCTTGTGTCTGACCTCAGACCACCACCCTGATTGGCCTGCTGAAAACCGCTCGTCTCCTGCGATTGGTCCGAGTAGCCAGGAAGTTGGACCGCTACTCAGAGTACGGAGCGGCTGTCCTCTTCCTCCTCATGTGCACCTTCGCCCTCATCGCTCACTGGCTGGCCTGCATCTGGTATGCAGATGGACTTCCTGATAGTCCAAAGAAGAATCAGGAATAATGTTTGAATACTTTATTTACATTTGAGTTAAACCTTTAAAAGGGAAGGATTAAGTAAAATCAACCCTTTTTTAGCTTTACACCATGTTCTAATGTTATTCCCTTATCTAAAGCATACCTGAGGGTCGTCTTGATTCGTTCATGCATAGTTGAGAAATCCTTTAATCTCCATGGCAACCATTCAACCATGCAAAACGTCTGAATGGACGTAGCTCCGCCTTAGAGGACAAAGCTCCTTCTCTGAGCTGAAACATCCAAGCTTTCAAACTCCTGTCTCCCAGAGAAATCCTCTCCGGCAATTTCCCCACTCAGTCCCTTCAGACTAGCTAGCAGCAGTTAGCAAACACCTGGTGGAACATCAGTTGAACTCATTACACAAGCTACTTTTCAATAGATACTGGTAAAAATATTGTTAAAGGGTTAATAGAGGAACAATGCTGAGATAACTTCCTGTAGGCAGAAAGAGCAGGAGTTTCTTAAAGAGACAGAGGCCCAATTTCAAGATGTTAATTTACAAAATCAAATGTCTTTTAGGTCATATTTGATATATGTAGCATTTTTATAACAACTGAAGTTCACATAGTTACTTGATTATTCTATAAAATGGCACTATGTGCCTGGAAAACACGTAATACTGCCCCTTTAATATTGATTTATTTAGTTACAAAAGACATATTTGTCATAAATGGCTTTATTTTCTTTTTTTTAAAAATAATTAAATTTGATTAATAAAGTTTTCAACAAAAAATAGAACATTCATATTGTGTGTTTTTTTCCAGGTATGCAATTGGTAGTGTGGAGCGGAACGGCTCTATAGGTTGGCTCCACACCCTGGGGGACCAGTTGGGAAAACACTTCAATGAATCTGTCCCAGGTACTTACAGTCACCAGAATAAGATGCCAGCCTGGGAGGAACCGCTGTTGTATTAAGTTAGTTATTCTAGAAAACACCTGAAGCTGAAACGTGGCTTCAGGTGAAATGTGGCTGTTTATTGGAACCAAATTTCAGACTTTGAAAAATGAACTGTTGTCTAAGATAAAGTTACAGAGTTTTAAATTAAATATATCACAGATGTTGGTGAAAATAAAACAGTGAACTCTTTGGTGCTCATTTTGAGGCCAATGTTTGCATCATTCATGCACTGCAGTCTGACGCCACAAAAAAATCATGTTGTGGGCCGGAAATGGCCCCCGGACCACACTTTGGACACCTCTGTGTTCAGCTTTTCTCAAAAATGTTCATTTCCACAGTTAAATTTGGTTGTTAAAGAATAATTAATCAATAAAATATAAATTCATATCACCAAATTACCAAAGTTGCAGAATTGATTAACAATGGCTAGTTAACTGGAAAAATAATTTCACAAATGGTAATTTTGATTTTCTGTTACTGGTAATAAAATAAAACATCAAATAAAGAAGTAAAACTTCACAGATTAGTTTTAAATTGAAACATGGAAACTGTACAGCTGCATGAGAAACTGAGCCGATGACCTCAAAGCAACAACAACAGATCCTTGTCTCTCTCATACCTACATCGGCTTCTAACTCACCGCCGATGTGGTGCAAATGGAGACAAATAGCTCTTTTCAACGCTGCATGGTGGATTTCAGTCTGTCGCATAAAAGAGCATGCTATCTTATGTGTAATCTGCTCTTGTTACCCTGTTTCCCCCCGGCCCCTCTACCCTCCTCCATCAGGTTCAGGACCCTCTATCAAAGACAAGTATGTCACAGCTCTTTACTTCACATTCAGCAGTCTGACCAGTGTGGGTTTTGGAAATGTGTCACCCAACACCAACTCTGAGAAGATCTTCTCCATCTGTGTTATGCTCATCGGATGTAAGTATGGATGGATGGATGGATGGATGGATGGACGGACGGACGGATGGATCATTTCAACAGCTCATTTAACTGGAATGAAACGTCTTTTCTTACAGAAAGTTCAGACTCATAAAATCCAATATTTTTTTCTACCACTTTACGATGAGGCTCCCTTTATAGATTGCTAATAAATAGTTCATAGATATGTTATCCATTCATCTACAAACACTTAATAAATCATTTATAACTGCTTATTATTCATGAATGAAGAGTGAGAAGGAGACTACGCTACAAACAACAATTGCAACTGCAAATTTTTCTTCTAAGGTAGTCTAATTGCAAAGTGGTAACTTTTATTTTATTCAGATTAAAAATGTTCTTTATCTGATGTAAAATGTTTTGTTATGTGAACAAAAAAATGGCTTTGCCATGTATATTTTTGAGAGAGGACTATTTGACCACAACACATTGTAACCAAAGTCCAAATAGTAAAACTGTCACAGTGTTAATGATTCCTTTGAACCAATTTACTGTTTAAACGTCCTGCAGTTGCCATGTTTTACATCATTAAAGCAGATTCCCTGTGCTGTCAGTGTGTACTTACTTTCTCTAACCAGAAGAAGGCTCCGACTACTATATTACTTGACTTCTTAAAAATGTTAAACATATTTTGTGTAAAAAAAATAAAAAAGTAAAAAGAAATAAAAAAATATTGTTTTGGGGGGGAAAGAAGTCCTGTCACCAAGCAGTCAATATACAAAAAAAAGTTTTCCTAAAACAGACAAAATGATGACACAGTTCACATTTTAAATGTGTTTTGTGTCTTCCATCTCTGAATCCTAAGTGTTAGTATTCATTGCCGAATCATCGAGATTGGTGTGTGTTCCCTGGAGAAATTAGCTGAACTCATGTTATTTTTAAGAGGCTCCCAACATTTCCAAATCCAGCATGTTCCCTGACAGAAAGAGGTCCAAACCTCAAAGGATAAAACATGCTGCATTTCATAGCATTTCATGTTATCTGCTGAAAGCAGTTCACTCTTCCTATTTTTGTAATTTTCTGATGAGTTTGTTGCCTGCAAAGTGTTACATGGAGGTTTGCAATTATTTTTAAAATGATGTTGAATCTTTAGGTCAAAGTTTTTCTTTTAAACAGATTGTCAAAAAAAAAGTAGCATCATTGTTAGCATGAGTCAGTAGCTGTTAGCTATGCAGAAAAACAGAAAAACAGAAAACAGAAAAAGATCAAATTTTCGAGTTTCCAACTTTCTGGGGAAAATTCTTCAACTGCAGTCGGCAATTTCTTTCTTAGTGCATCTCTACTATTTTTTAGAAGTCAGTCAGATATTAATTGTGATGATTCACTTTGTCACCGGAGTCAAACTAATGAATACATAAATCAAATAAGTTTCATTCGTGAACATAAATACTTATCTTGAAAAAAAAAAAAAAATCAATCACAAATGCATGTACTGCATAATGTAATGAATCAATTTAAATAATAACTCTGAAATCAAAGAGGTGCGTATTTCTTGGTACTGGGTGTGTAATTATGTTTTAAACTAATGCAGAGGGAAATCTTTTAACTTGTTTGGTCTTTCACCTCATTTATTCATCATTGCAGAAGAATGATGAATACAAGTGGATCTCAGAAGAAATTGATTACCTTTTTCATTTTCTATGCTTATCATTGATTAAAGATATTATTGAAACTTGTAAATGAAGTGAAGACACTGTAATATCCTGTCCTGATGCTATCGCTCCAGCTCTCCCAGTGTTATTTCACTGATCATAAAGCGAAGCACCGATGATCAACTTGTTGTTTCACCTCATTATTACTTCAGTCCTGAACACTGGTATCCAGTGGAATAACATTTTGTCCCAAAGAAATAACATGCACACTAACCTTATCCAAATGAAAAAAAAAAAAAAAAAAAAAAAACTTGTGTAAATTTGAATTATTCTTAATTTTCTCTCATCTTAAACCAAGCTGAAACCATGTTGTGGTGATTTGTGTGTAAGCTTGATTTTGTGGCTGCCTTCCTTGTTGACACAACCTTACCATAAGTAAACTCAATCTTTTGCAGCGTTCATACTTGAGTGTAAATTGAATTGAATTGAATATAAACCTTTTTCAGACGAAATGTGGTTTCGGTTCCCCTGCCAAACGTGTGTTTAAACTGTTACATGGAGGCTTTGCGGTGTGTTACATAGACAGTGATGGGAGCTGACAGGGGCTTGGAGGTCAGCAGGATCCAACATGACAGCAAGACACTGAGGTTCATCAAGGAGAACTCAAATAACAGTCTGTCCTCTACAGACAAAGTCTTTCACATCAAATTTCTCGATGTTTTTCTCCTGTTCAGGACGGCCCTGACTTTGCTCACAGTCGTTTTTCCTCCTTTTAATAACCTACACTACATTCCTACAGCTTCTGCTCATGTCTGTGTTCTCCAGCCCTGATGTACGCCAGCATCTTTGGGAACGTGTCAGCCATCATCCAGCGGCTCTACTCAGGGACGGCCCGCTACCACACCCAGATGCTGAGAGTCAGGGAGTTCATCCGCTTCCACCAGATCCCCAACCCTCTCCGGCAGAGGCTGGAGGAGTACTTTCAGCACGCCTGGTCCTACACCAACGGCATCGACATGAACGCCGTGAGTTCCCAGGCTCACCGTATCTCTGTCGTCAGGGTGTGGCTCACACCATCTTGAGTTTTTCCCGATTCTGGGCTTTTCTGGGACTGATCTGAGATCCACTTGCATGCATGAATGTCATGTTGACTTTCAGAATATTCTCACCATATGTGATGTGTTTATATGTTTTAATGTAAGCTAGTGAAGGTGGGCACACTTTCTGCTAAGGTGCTAATAACTTTTGGTTTAGCACTTTCGCTAACTTTAAGCTCTCGCTAATTTTTCATCCTGTGCTTTCACTAACTGAACATTTGCACATTTTTTTTGTTTTGCACTTTTGCCAACTCTGAACTCTCGCATTTTTTTACTGCTTTTGCTAACTTGGAGAGAGTTCAGTGCTCTGAACTTCTTTCTGCTAAGTAAATTTTTATGGATAAATTCTGAAGCGCTAATTGACTTGGCTGTTTGAAGTTTTGGTTACCGACTGTTCAAAATTCTGCAAGTAGACATTTACATCCACACTCTTTTTTTTTTTTTTCTTTTTTTTTTTCGTTGGTTGACTGTTTTCCTCCCCTCACGTTCTCTGTTTTGTTTTTCTCAGTAACTTTATTTCAAACAAGGACCACGCAGGAACAAAATTAAACACAAATATCTCAGGGCATTTTAAAGCTTTAGCATTAGCTTCCACTTTGTTGATGTAGTTTTTTAGTGCTAGCGGAACTAATATTTATGATTAGTGCTTTAGGGTTAGCATAGCTAACGTTATAGTTTGTGGTTCCCATCACTGTACACTGGCTATTTATCTTTACCCCAGATAAAGATATGATGAAAAACGTCTTAAAATATAAGATATTTGTCTTCATATTCATCTTTAGCATATTTTCTGATCAATTTTAACAAGAAAATTCTAAATGTAAGAAATGTTTAAGTTACAATTGTAATTGTGCTCACTTTATTCACCTTACGAAATTACTTGTCTAATTTTACACAGTGAAATTAAATAGCTATTATAAAAGAGGATTTCATTTAAAGATTGGTCAACGTTGCAAGCATAGCAATCAAATGAAAAGAAAATCAGAGTTGTCCTGAATAACTAAATGCATTTAGAACCACTTGTGCTTTGCTAAAGCTGCAACTCAGACACCCACCGGCACAGTGACTCACACCTGTTAATGGACTCAAACACACCACGGAGTGTTTTTACATAAATTTCGTGTGCAGTTGACCTCTTGCTGGATGCTGTGCTGCAGTGTCCTGGATGGTGGAACTCAAACCTGTGCAGGTTCTCAGTGTGGAATGTCAGAGGATGGAATGCCAACGCTTCCTGAAAGCATTGTGTAATTTCCAAGCTTTTCCCACAGATAATCGGACGTTTATCCTGTTCAATACACCCAGGAAGGTACATAAGGCCTGCAATGGAAGATCTTTTTTTTTTTTTTTACATCACACGAGTCACGTGATGGACAACTCCATGTTAGTACTTGCAAATAGGATGAAAAAGTCAATAAGAAGTGGTAGTAGGATGATGGCTTGTTTTTGGTTTCACAGCATCAGAGCTCATAAAAAGTTTTGTGTCATTACAATGTGTTGAATCCACCGCTCTTCTGTAACTGTTTACATCTGTTGCTGCCACGATTTTTAATGACTTCTCACCAGAACATGCTTATTCATGTGTGATTTTTATTTATTTATTTTTTTATTTAATGGAAACAGCGCAACTGTGAAATTGTGTTTTTTCAACATTAGCAGAAAACAGAGGACGATTTTGGCGCTTTTGTATTGAAAACGCAGTCAGAGACATGGCTAGGCTTTTGGACAACATGCTGTTTCCGCCTCGTCTCCGTCTCAACCGCTCTGACTTCTCACATTTGTGGAGACGGGAGGGAGAAATAGCGCGGCTGTGGATGGGGAAGGCAGAGAGGAAGAGAGCTTTTTCTTAAATCTACCTTCAGGGAGCTTGTTAGATTGCACCGGCCCTCTGCAGACACAGAGGAAGGATTCTGTTCTTTGTGCGGCGCCGTGACCCGGAGTTTGCCTGGAGAAGCGCTGAGGCGGCGCGCCTCGCCTCTCTCATTCAGCCCCTTAGTGGAAGACAATTAGAGAATCATCACGTTGACTTGTTCCTTTGTACGCAGCCATGGCCCCTCAATAAAGCTCTGCTGCACTCAGAGCTCCATTAGTTTATTAATGACTTCAGCAGTCTTTACTCGGCTGTAACTCAAGAGGCTTCACTGATGGGTGAGCTGCAGATGGTTTCACCAGGCATTCTGTTATTCCTCTGCTGCGTATTACCCTCACGGTTGTCAGTATGGAATTGATTTAATCCCATATGAGCTGGACTGGATATATGAGGTGTGTTGTGTAAGCACAGAATTTTCCTTATATAGCCGTTAATAATAATGGCATTCACGATATTTCTTTTACAATTATTTCTCCCCTCCTGCTTAAAAAAAGTGCAAGTTGGAGAATTACCGAAAAGCAATGGTACGGAGAAGATATTTTAGAAATAGGTGGACAGTCACACCTCCAAGCCTGTTCAAATGGGTTGTTTTTTTTTTTAAGAAAGGTCCAACAGAATACCTGGTGTGGACACGGCAAGACAGAATACAGAGATGGACATAAATAGCTCCAAAAAGTATTTTAGCAATTATAAAGAAAAGATGGACTCAGTCACCATGGAATAAATAAATAAATAAATAAATAAATACATTTTTCTTTTCCTCTAACTTCAGCACCACTTTGTGTTGGTCTGTCACATGAAATATCTATAAATTCCACTGAGGTTTGTAGTTGTGAAGCGATAAAATGTGGAAAATGTTTCACGGGTATGAAGACTTCTTTCTTCAGTTACAAAAAGTTTACAATTTTTTTGTGTTTCTGAAAGGTTTTGGTAAACCATTTGTGTACCGTTTGTTCTTTACTAACTGTCCAGGCCACTCTTGTGCTAATGCACGAATGGCAGAGCAAATTTTTCATTTAGGGTTAGTGTACCTTTTTAGCTAGCGGTTCCCACCACTGTTCTGTAGAGTCACCAGATAAACCATCTGAAGTCAGATTTTCGAGGCGAGTTCTTAATGCTGTTCCCCTGACTCCAGGTTAATGGAGCATCCAGCTGCTGATTTCCAAGGCTGCTCTTATTATTTTATTTCATGGAGATAAACTGATGTGTCCTTTGCTGCATCTCTGCTATTAATCAAACCTTCCCGGTGTGTAATTAATGAGTACTTACAAACGGACAGCGCTTGGGATATTTATCTATAGACACCTTATCAGTATCTCTCAGGTTTCCATTCTCTATCTGTCCATTGCAACGTTCGCTCAGGAACTCTGAGTGATGACGAGGGAGCCAGGAGAAGCTGGAATCAAGAACGTACGTTGAAACGGATAGGAATGGGGGAAATGGAGAAGGAGAGACTCAGAGTGGGAGTTACATCTGCAGAGCTTTCTGGCTCTGTGAAGTCAGTGTGAGATTCAGAATGGAAGCCCGGCGCCTGCTGCTTTAAAAGCCTGGCAGTGAGCTCATTAAAGTTGCAGCAATTCTTTATATTAATCACTCTGCAGGCCCGCTAGCTCACCCACTGCAATAACGTTTGACTTCATTTTGCAACAAAGCTACAAAAATCAGCTCATGGACTGGTTTTTAAAGCGTATTTTCTGCTTATTTATTAAATCAGACCATTTTGGAAAGCTCAGATTAATAATGTCATAACTTGACAAATTGCTTCAGATTTGATCCACATTGTCGGTTAAATGGAGACTCACCAGTTGATGCATATTTAAGCAGCACCTCAAACACAATTCAGCTGCTTTTACATTTACCACAATGTCAGTACGCAGCTAATGTTGTAAACACACAATTCAACAATTGTAATGTTTTCATTAAATAAGAAACACAATCAAAATCACCTGTGAATAAGTTTATCCACATAAGTTATTAAAAAACATGTGGCGCTGTCATCCTCCTGTCTCTTCCTGTTGTCTTCTTTGTGGTTTGCGCCAGTGGCAACAGCGGGTTGTTGATCATGTGACTCATATGATGTAAAAATATAGAAAATTTTAACATTACGTTTTTGCCAAATAAACCAATTTTGATTTGGCCAAACACCTCATCCTAGCGGCAAAGCATTTTAGCAAAAAAAAAATAGTTTTTTTAAACAGTAAGAGAATTTATTTACGAAATGTCAAATTGCTCAACTATATGATCAACAGGAACTTAGCTAGTTAGAAAAAAAAGGTTAAATGTCTTTTTATTACCGGTTTATACTTTATAGACACCTAACACTTCAGTCATTACAGTTAACTTCTGGCACAACTGAGTAAATATTTTTCTGTCAGTTCCATCATTAACTCTCCCCGGACTCCTGTCCAGGTCCTCAAAGGCTTCCCCGAGTGTCTTCAGGCAGACATCTGCCTCCACCTGAACCGAACGCTGCTGCAGAACTGCAAGGCCTTTAAAGGCTCCACTAAGGGCTGCCTCCGGGCGCTGGCCATGAAGTTTAAGACCACCCACGCCCCGCCCGGCGACACGCTGGTCCACGCCGGGGACGTCCTCACTGCCCTCTACTTCATATCAAGGGGGTCCATAGAGATACTGAGAGGAGACGTGGTGGTAGCCATCTTGGGTAAGACGCCAATTATTTTCTTAATAGTTTTAGTCTGTCTTAAGTTACATTTGAACTATGTTGATGTTTTTTGTTTTTGTTAATTTGGTGGGGTCATTGAATGGTGCTGATAACATGATGGTTTCGCAATGTGTATAAATTGCAATGGTTTAAACACAATTTATACATTTATACAGATGTATAAATGTAACATTTTATTACTGATTACATAGCATCACACATAAAATATTACAGTAATGGTATTTTTTTGTCTTTGTTTTGTCATATTGGTTACATGCACACATGTAGATCTCCAACATTATTACAGTTTATTTATGACTATAAACAATAAATGTTACAATGAAAAACAGAGTCAGATAAAATACGACAGAATCAGCAGACTGTTTTAAAATGCATGGATATTTGCCAGAATATGTACAATACATCTGGAAAGTATTCACAGTGCCTCCATATTTAGTTATGTTTCAGTCTTATTCCAAGTTCCATTAAATTAATCTCTGCAGAAACTGCAGGGGGATAGAAAGACTGACTAGGAGCTTTCAGGATTAAGAAGAGAATCAGAGTAACTGTGGTTTAGTAGCTTTGGTGGGGCTTTAGTTAGTTTTAGACAATAACGTTCCAGTTAGTTATATATTTTATTTATTTCAGGTAACAAAAATGTTTTCTCAATTTAAGGTTTTGTTATTTTGTTAGCTTTCATTAAGTTCCCTCCATTTCTTTAATCGAGAACATCAGCTGGTTGAAAAAAAATGTAAAAATAAAATGATATTGAAGGTTCGTTTCATGATTCATTCTACAAAGAATTTGTATTCTTGTTGTAACAGATAACTGAAGAAGAAATCCTCTTTCTACATAAACTGTGCTGTAAATCTGGGACATAATCTGCTTTTTTTTCTGAACTCAAACATATGTATCTCTTTAAGTCTTCCAGGTGTTTACTCTACACACACCCACACACACACATCCTGTAGAATAAACCTTAATAAACCTGCAGTGCCATCTACTGGCAAATACTTGAATAACCTTCCTAAAATAATGGCCTAAGTCATTTTTTCCCAAAAGTAAAATTGGGTTGTGGGGGGGAGAGTCACCACCACTTTCTTTCCAAAACATGTTCTAAGCAAAAAAAAAAAAAAAAAAAAAAAAAAAAACGACAAAATTTTAGGGAGGGCAAAAAAAAAGAAATTATACAGGGCACGGATGCAGGAACACAACAACAATTAAAACATTCACCACCCAAAAA
>CAEGAD010072151.1:0-20747 GCA_903067055.1 Poeciliopsis paucimaculata
TCTAAAGTAATAGATTTACTTCGACCCAGAGAGGAGACGAAAAACACACGACTATTCTGCAGCGTGCATCAGGTGATTCAATTTCAGTCATTTTTAACCTATCAGATGAATAAAACTGGGTCGATACTAACAACTAATACTTATTTCCACCTTGTTTCCGCTTTTGTTTTTGCAGCAAAGGATTGTGGGAAGTTTAACTGAAGCAGAGGCAGGGTTTCCCCCATAAAACTTAAGTTCACCTGCTGCAGCTAACAGGAAGGGGGACGGACCGCTGTGAGTCTCAGACCTTATATGGAAATGGGACCATTGCACTCCGGAAGTGAAGGGGGCGCTATTTCCTATATTATCCTCCCGTTTTTATATTCTTTTTAAATTTGACATATTTTCACCTTTAGGAAGGATTTTCACTCAGCATGAATTTAAACTTCTCTCTTTTATTTACTTCAGAGCAGATCACAGATTTTAACAGATTCTTTCTGTCTTCTTCTAAATCTGATCCTCAGTCACATCTTTTCATTTGCCTCTGAAGCAGTATATTAGTTGTGTTACCACCCCATGCCACTAGAAGCAGTATCAGGTCCCAGTTCCATATAAAGTCTGAGACTGACAGCGGTCCGTCCCGCCACTTCCTGTTAGCTGCAGCGAACAGTAAAACTTGCTGGGCCCGGTGATCGGGGCGCCGAGGTGTTTTTGTTTTAAAAAGTGTTAAGAGGAACTGTAAAAATATTACTGTGAAATTGTTACTGGAAGACATTCCTAAAAATTCTTAAAACCCAAAACTTAGAGTCTGAAACAACAAACCAACCACAAGAAAAAAATTCAGTTTTTGCACTTGTGTTAAATCCCAACCAAATAATCAACCAGTGGATCTAAAACATGATGTGATTCTGGCCCCCAGGCCTTCAGGGGCCCCATTAGTGCTAACATCTTAACACACAGCAGAGATGTAGGAACTTAACATTTGTTCATTGAGAATGAAAATTGTAACTATGTTGACAAATTAATTGTGTCAGCATAAATAAAAAGATTTTAAATTGTTTAACATTTAAATGTAAGATTTAAAGCAAATTTACTTTGTAAAAGTTCAAACAACAATATTCATAGTTAGATTGTTTTGTTACCATAGCAACAATCTGATGCTGTGAGCTTAATCTTTGAGTTTGAGCTGTTTGTTCACAAATACAAATGAATAAACTAATTATAACTGATTGAGTTTGTGTTGGCCAGCTAATCTCCTTTAATCTCCCAGATTAAATCCAACAGAAGCTGCTAGAGGTTCTGATGGTTTAGCAGCAAGAGGGGCCCCTCGGTCAGATTCTGCCCCGGGCCTCATGCAGCCTTGGACCGGCCCTGCAGGATGAGTTAAATCTGCTGCACTGCAGAGATGCTGGACACAGACGGAAAAACGGTAGATTTCATTCGTTAGGCTTTAGTCAAGACAAAGCTTTTCCGTTTCCTGACTGTTGACTTTTTAATAAACGCCACAGAGATCATTTGATTTGCCGTCCTGGACATTAAAGGGATCCACAATTCGTTGTAACAATAGACTTTATTTGAGAAATATTTGTTTTAGATGTAAAAGCAATGCAGTAAGAATAATGTAGGCTTAGTTTATATACATTTTAATAAAATATGGTCACAGAAAAACTAAACAGCTTTTCCCTCCAGCTCTCTGTGAAGTTAGATTCTTATTTATCTGCTGTTCCCTTCCTACCACCTTCGCCTGCTTGCTCCGTTTTTGTGCTGCTTTTTTGGAGCCTCTCTTTGCAAATTATGGATCTGGTCAACTGGTTCCTTAGTGCAGTTGGTCAAATTTTCTCAATGAGGAGACTGGGCTGCAGAGACACATCTGGATTTATCCTGGATTTATCCTCAATTTATCCTGAATTTATCCTCAATTTATTCTCGATTTATCCTCAATTTATCCTGGCTTTATCCTGGATTTATTCCGAATTTATCCCAGATTTATCCCGAATTTATCCCGGATTTATCCCGGATTTATCCTGGATTTATCCCGGATTTATCCTGGATTTATCCCGATTTTATCCCGAATTTATCCTGAATTTATCCTCAATTTATCCCGAATTTATCCTGCATTTATCCCGAATTTATCCTGGATTAATTCTCAATTTATCCTGGATTTATCCTGTATTTATCCCTGATTTATCCTCAATTTATTCCGAATTTATCCTGAATTTATCCTGGCTTTATTCTGGATTTATCCCGAATTTATCATAGATTTATCCTCAATTTATCCTGGATTTATCCTCAATTTATTCTGGATTTATCCTCAATTTATCCCGAATTTATCCTGAATTTATCCTGGCTTTATTCTGGATTTATCCCGAATTTATCATAGATTTATCCTCAATTTATCCTGGATTTATCCCGAATTTATCCTCAATTTATCCCGAATCTATCCCGAATTTATCCTGAATTCAACCTGGATTCATCCCGAATTTATCCTCAATTTATTCTGGATTTATCCTGAATTTATCCCGAATTTATCCTGAATTTATCCCGAATTTATCCTCAATTTAACCTGGATTTATCCTCAATTTATCCCAAATTTATCCCGAATTTATCCTGAATTTATCCTCAATTTATCCCGAATTTATCCTGAATTCATCCTGGCTTTATCCTGGATTTATCCTGAATTTATCCTGAATTTATCCCGGATTTATCCTCAATTTATTCTGGATTTATCCTCAANCAATTTATCCTCCATTTATCCCAAATTTATCCCGAATTTATCCTCAATTTATCCTCAATTTATCCTCAATTTATCCTGGATTTATCCTCAATTTATCCCGAATTTATCCTGAATTTATCCCGAATTTATCCTGGATTTATCCTGAATTTATCCCGAATTTATCCTCAATTTATCCTGGATTTATCCTGAATTTATCCTCAATTTAACCTGGATTTATCCTCAATTTATCCCAAATTTATCCCGAATTTATCCTCAATTTATCCTCCATTTATCCCAAATTTATCCCGAATTTATCCTCAATTTATCCTCAATTTATCCTCAATTTATCCTCAATTTATCCTGGATTTATCCTCAATTTATCCTCAATTTATCCTGGATTTATCCTGAATTTATCCCTGATTTATCTTGAATTTATCCTGGATTTATCCTCAATTTGTTCTGGATTTATCCTCAATTTATCCTGGATTTATCCCTGATTTAGCCTCCATTTATCCCGAATTTATCCTGGATTCATCCTGAATTTATCCTGAATTTATCATGGATTTAGCCCGAATTTATCCCAAATTTATCCTCAATTTATCCTGGATTTATCCTGAATTTATCCCAAATTTATCCTCAATTTATTCTGGATTTATCCTCAATTTATCATGGTTTTATCCTGGATTTATCCCGAAATGATCCCGGATTTATCCTGGATTTATCCTGAATTTATCCCAAATTTATCCTCAATTTATCCTGGATTTATCCCGAATTTATCCTGAATTTATCCCAAATTTATCCTCAATTTATCCTGAATTTATCCCAAATTTATCCTCAATTTATCCTGGATTTATCCTCAATTTATCCTCGATTTATCCTCAATTTATCCCGAATTTATCCTGAATTTATCACGGTTTTATCCTGGATTTATCCCGAACTGATCCCGGATTTATCCCGAATTTTTCCTGGATTTATCCTGAATTTATCCTCAATTTATCCTGAATTCATCCCAAATTTATCCTCAATTTATCCTGGATTTATCCTGGATTTATCCTCAATTTATGCCGAATTTATCCTCTATTTATCCTCAATTTATTCTGGATTTATCCTCAATTTATCCCAAATTTATCCTCAATTTATCCTGGATTTATCCTGGATTTATCCTCAATTTATCCCGAATTTATCCTCTATTTATCCTCAATTTATTCTGGATTTATCCCGAACTGATCCTGGATTCATCCCAAATTTATCCTCAATTTATCCTGGCTTTATCCTGGATTTATCCTCAATTTATCCCGAATTTATCCTGAATTTATCCCAAATTTATCCTGGATTTATCCCGAACTTATCCCGGATTTATCCCGAATTTATCCTGAATTTATCCTCAATTTATCCTGGATTTATCCCGAACTTATCCTGGATTTATTCTCAATTTATTATCAATTTATCCTCAATTTATCCTCAATTTATCCTGGATTTATCCTCAATATATCGTGGATTTATTCTGAATTTATCCTCCATTTATTCTGGATTTATCCTCAATTTATTCTGAATTTATTCTGAATTTATCCTGGATTTATCCCGAACTTATCCTGGATTTATCCCGAATTTATCCTGGATTTTTCCTGAATTTATCCCGGATTTATCCCGAATTTATCCTGGATTTATCCCGAATTTATCCTGGATTTATCCTGGATTTATCCCGAATTTATCCTGGATTTATCCCGAATTTATCCTCAATTTATCCTGGATTTATCCTCAATATATCGTGGATTTATTCTGAATTTATCCTCCATTTATTCTGGATTTATCCTCAATTTATCCTCCATTTATTCTGGATTTATCCTCAATTTATTCTGAATTTATCCTGGATTTATCATGGTTTTATCCTGAATTTATCCTCAATTTATCCTGGATTTATCCTCAATTTATCCCGAATTTATCCTGAATTTATCCCAAATTTATCCTGGATTTATCCTGAATTTATCCTGGATTTATCCTGGATTTATCCCGAATTTATCCTGGATTTATCCCGGATTTATCCAGAATTTATCCTGGATTTATCCCGAATTTATCCTGAATTTATCCTCAATTTATTCCACATTTATCCCGAATTTATCCTTGATTTATCATCAATTTATCCTCAATTTATCCCAAATTTATCCTGAATTTATCCTCAATTTATCCTGGATTTATCCCTAATTTATCCTCAATTCATCCTGGATTTATCTGGAGTCATGATAACAGGAATCTGTTTGGAGTCGGCAGATTCCTGACATATCGACAGATCTGTGATGGATTAGCAGACTAGCAGACCAAGCCTGTCATGATAACAAGTTTTACTGAGTGATTAATTGTTTCAAATATTACAGCGATAAACATTAAAATTGTCTGAAATCCATTTTAAACTGATGTAATGATAATGACGTAATAATGCAAGATATATCCTGCCAAAAATAAATACACTTTATTTTGAAAAGAACGCTTAGCACTGGAACTGAAACAAAATGTGTGCTATGTAATGATGTAATAATCATTATATTATGCATTAGTTCTTCGTTACGCTCTGGAAATGAGGACGGGCGGCTCGGTGGAGAGCTGAGCTTTTTCATCCAGTGTCACCAAGAGAAAGAGAGAAAGGCAGGAAGAAATGATAAAGCCAATAAATTAACATGATGTAGATCATTTTCATTTATTGTGCGATTTATTGTTTATCGCTACAGGCCAATAGCAAACACTCAGACCGACTTGGACAAGTCGCTAGTTTGGGTCCAGCGGGAGCGGCCACACTAACTTGGATGACTGGAATCTATAGAGATGTATCAGTGAGACTGCAGGCGGGTTTAAAATCGACCCGACCTAAAGCTTGTTGTGACTCCCTCAGCGTTCCTTCCCGTCTCCCCTTCCCTTCTGAAGACATCCATGCAATCTCCAAGGACTTGCTCTGAGACGATACCACCCTATCAGAGGCTCTGCCTGCGCCGACTTATTGCAAAACATCTCCTGACCACAGATACGCACAGCCTGACATCCCTGCCTGTTGCTGGCTGAATGTTGCTACATGTGCCTGTTGTTCCTGGCGTGTCGTTGCTTTCCCCTTCATTACTTTTAGAAATTGTGGAGTTCTCATTACTTTAGACCAGGGGACCCAAAGTGGGCCCTCGAAGGCCGGTTGCATCCTGCATGTGTTAGCTCTCCTTGATTTAACACACCTGGATCAAATGAAGGCTCGTTAGAGGCCTGAGAAGAACATTGACATTCTGAAAAGGTTGTTGGTACCAAGGAGGGACTAAAACATGCAGGATGCAACCGGCCCTCAGGGGCCCACTTTGGGTCCCCTGGTCTAGACTGACATTTAGCTTTATACTTTTAATATTGGAGCAAGACCTTGAGAAACTCCTGATAGTTCACAGATATTGATCAAACTTAGAAAACACCATCAACCCAACAACCCAGAACAAGAATCAATCATGGAAAACCAACACCGAGATTTATTGTACAAATCTAGAACTGAACCCACAACAACTGGATCCAGTATTGAGTTTATCAAACATGGAGAACCAACATTTAGTTTCATCAAAGCAAGAATCCAGAGAAACGCAGACTAGTTTATAGATTATCAATACTGATTCTTATCAATCATGTGGAAACAATATGGAGTTTTATACTTTTACCTTTTTGTCTTTCTTTGGGTTTGTTGTTTGTTTATATTTCCTCTAATTCATGCAGAGCACTTTGAACAAATAACATTCTGTTATCAATCAATCAATCAATCAATCAATCAATCAATCATCCAACCAACCAACCAACCAACCAACCAACCAACCAATCAATCAATCAATCAATCAATCAATCAATCAATCAACCAACCAACCAATCAACCAATCAATCAATCAATCAATCAATCAATCATCCAACCAACCAACCAACCAACCAACCAACCAACCAATCAATCAATCAATCAATCAATCAATCAATCAATCAACCAACCAACCAATCAATCAATCAATCAATCAATCAATCAATCAATCAATCAATCACATTTTATCTGTACAGCACATTTCAGCAGCAAGGCATTTCAAAGAGCTTTACATCATAAACACAAATTCATGCAGCATAAAATCAACAATAAAACATGACATTAGGTCGAGAGCCGTCGATAAATTGATTATTGATCATGTTTCCAATAAAACCAACCAGCTGCTTTCAGGCTGGATTTAAAGGATCTCAGGGTTTCGGCTGTTTTACAGTTTTCTGGAAGTTTGTTCCAGATCTGTGGTGCATAGAAGCTGAAAGCTGCTTCTCCTCGTTTGGTTCTGGTTCTGATGCAGAGCAGAACCAGAACCTGATGGGTCTGGAAGGTTGCTATGACGACAGCAGATCTCAGCTCAATGATTCATAAACTAACAGTTTTAAAGTCTCTGAGCTGCAGGGAGCCAGTGAGGGACTGGAGAACCAACCGGGTCCATGTGCTGCATCCTCCCGGTTCTGGTTCTGGTTCTGGTCAGAACTCCAGCAGCAGCAGCTTCTGGATCAGCTGCAGCTGGAGGTTTGATCTGTTGGACAGACCTGAAGACGCTGTTGCAGTAATCGATGCCACTGAAGATGAACCCGTTTCTCACTGAGACGTCAGTCGTCAGAGGTCAGGGGTCATCACTACTGCCAGGGTTCAGGCTGATCGCTGGTTTTAGTTGGAATAACTGAAGCTGTGCATTGACTCTAGATCTATGACTCTAGATCTATAGCTAGGGCGGGGCAGGGCGGGGCGGAGAGGGACAGCGTACTGCAAGAACAGGGAGGAGATCTGACGTTGGAGACACTTGGACGAGACAAAACAAACGTTTCCAAAATGACATTTCATTTTGTGCTATTTTCATCAGTCTTGAAATCCACATGCAGAATATTTTATTCTACAGATTTATTGTATTTTCTAGTCCAGACATTCAACACTCAATGTGCATTTTAGGGCTGTTGTAAGCAAATAATTTAGTAATCGAGTAATATATCAATTATTCTTCACAATTAATCAAGTAATCGGATAAAAAATTGATAAACTAAAACATTAGTGCATCCAACATAACAGCAGGATTACTATCACACATCAACATCAGTCCAGTTTTTCATATTTGAGCTTCTATAACAATAACTTTTCTGTAGTTTAGTGAACTAACCTGGAACAATAATAGATCACTTTCTGAAGAAAAGTTCTACAAAAATCTGAAATAATTTTCAGTTCATTAATAAAGAGGCAGGTTCACAAATACAAATGTCTTTACTTCAGCTTATGGTTTATGTATTCATCTACAGTCAGTTTAATAGATGAACTCTGACCTTTGCCCAGACGTTTATAGCTTAGTGTTCAGCAGAGCAACAGGATTTAGCTCCTTTGTTCATCACACACACAAATATCTTCCAGTCAAGACGAGCTCCGCCTCCCAGGATGATACAAAAAGCTACATTTATGTTAACGTGCAGCGGCTCGCCGTGTTCAGTCTGTCCGCTCACCTGTCTGAACACACCTGCAGCTCGTCCCGCCGGTCGCTCTGAGCCAGCAGCTCCTTTTCCTGCAGCCTGGAGTACAGCAGCAGGAAAAGCTGGGGGTGTAATTACTTTTCTCCATCTGGAAACTACTTCTTGTTTTCCTTCCTGTGTCTTATATCAGTTTTAGGATCTTCTTTAAATGGTGGCCCTTTATTATCCATCCATTTTCTTCCACCATTTTCCCATCTGGTGCCTCCAGCTGTCAGTGGACGAGAGGCAGGGTCACCTGGACAGGTTGCCAGACACACACACGCACACATACACACACACACAGCTGAGGAGAATATATACAGACCAGTTAACATGTCGTGTTTCTGGACCGTGGGAGGCAGCCGGAGAACCGGAGAGAACCCACCAGGTAGAACATGCAGAAAGACCCGGGCTGGGAATCAAACCCAGGACCTTCTTGCTGCAAGGCAGCAGTGCTACTCACTGTTCCACTGTGCTGCCATGTATTTTCTTAACCTTCATAACTTTCTTTGAGAATTGGTTGTGATTCTCGTTAGTTTGATGCAACAAGTCTGAAAGGTAAAACTGTCGGTGGAAACAGGAGATTTTGCTCCGTTTGTTCTGAAATGTTTACCATCACATCCAAACTGGGTTTGAGTTGTAAGGAGTGTGATGCTGTTAAACTTGATGTGAATGTGCTGAATGGAAAACCCAGAGATGTATTCCAGCTGTGGTGGTTGTAGGTAATCAGCCAATCAGGGTGTATTTCTCTGTTAACATGTTTACTTCTAGAAATGATGAGATCCTAAATGCTCCACTGGTTTAATGAGACGTAAACCATCACAAATGCAAAACATTCTTGCTTTTCCCTCCAAGTTCTTTATCAGTGGCGGCCATGTTGAATTCATACTGAGCATTTTAAACATTCCTGGTGAGAATTTGGACTTTGTTCTGTTAGACTGTCCAGAACTGGGACACACAAAGACCCATCAGTGGTTTTGATGTTGGATGTCCTTCTGTTAGCGCAGAAACACTTTGGGTCAGGATATGGATCATCTTTACTTTTGCTTTCTAATGTTCAGGGGTTTCATGCATAAAGCGCCGTGTGCACAAACACTGTGCGCCGCCATATTTTACGCACAAGTGGGCTGTACAAAAGGGAACTTTGTGTCAAAGTTTTTGTAAATATACCCACACTTTTTCCCTGGCGTTAAAATGTGCAGCAGCCACACAAACTTCCTGTTGACAATAATAAACTACAGAGTCAAAACTCACTTAAATCCACTGAAATCTGACAACATTCAGTTATTTAGACCAGGAAGCATCAAAGCTGATGATTTTTAGGATTTTAATATTTTATTGTTTAAACATAAACGATGAAACTTGAACCGCATTTATCCTCAGACAATGACCCAACACCAGTGGCGGTGCTAGGGGGCGCTATAGCCTGTCCAGCCTGAGCTCTCCTGTGGAAAACCTGTCAGAAGCTACATGTTGTCGCCACAAGTTGCTGCTGTCAAACCAGCCTGTCGCTGTTTTCAGCTGTCAGTCATAAAGACGTCAGCTGCTGGTGTAACTTTACACTTTATACACCGTAAGAAGATTAACGGTCATATACTTTATCAGTAAGTATGATTAGAAAGATATCAAATATCTCACTATGGAGAGGGTAGAGACTAACCATCAGTAACCATGGAAACAGTGCCACGCCATCATGTAGCCTCGCATGAAGGGAAAAAATGATTGGCGTCTCGTTTTCTGTGGGTTTAAAGGGGAAACGCTGTTTATGACATAATGCCATAAATCGTGCTGAATTTAGGAAAAGTCGGTAATTTGATCAACAAGTCAGGAGGTTCTGAGGTTCTGGTCGGGTTCTGTCTATGAGCCCAACCAGATCAGTTACCTTCACAGAACAATTAGTTTGATTCATTAAGTACAACCCATGAATCAACTTCAGCCGATCAGTTCAATAATCCTGATTCTCACTTCCGATCTGCATCGTTACGCTTTGAATGATTAAAGTTGCCAAGGATCAATACTTGGTATCTTATCCTCTTTGTAATCAATGCTGTTTTAACCTAAACAATGTAATATTATCTGGAAGTCATCTGGCTCAAGGCTTCATGTTGACGTCTAATAAATACAGATCAGTCTGAATAAAATAACTAATGTGTGTTAATAACTATATGGAAAACAGACCTGTCATATTATCCTCAGTAAAATGTTTGGCTGCTTTTTGCACCTGCAGGAAACAAAATACAGAAAATAAAGTACAGGATGTGAAAAAAACCTCACAACAATGTAAATAATAATTTATCTCAGTTTGTCTCATAAAGACAAAACGATTCATCTGAATTGATTTATGGCTCATTTATTCTCACTGAAGAGAAACCAGGGCTGATCAACAGGTTTGACTATTGAAGGTGATCAATAGGTGTGATTAGGTGATCAGGTATCAAGGTGAGTCGCTACCTGAGGATCTTTGGCTCAGATGGAGAACATGGAGCCATTGATCAGAGATCATATTGATCTGCTGCTTTATTTGTATTGAGATGAATCCAGACTCTGAGCTCTGAGCAGAACGTAAAGCAGGTTCTTGTTGTTGTTAGTGTTAGTGTTGTTGATATTGTTGTTGTTATTGTTGTTGTTATTGTTGTTATTGTTATTGTTGCTTTTACTGTTATTGTTGTTATTGTTAGTGTTGTTGTTAGTGTTGTTGTTGTTATTGTTGTTGTTAGTGTTATTGTTGCTGTTATTGTTGTTATTGTTGTTATTGTTATTGTTGCTGTTATTGTTGTTATTGTTATTGTTGTTATTGTTGCTGTTGTTGTTGTTGTTAGTGTTGCTGTTATTGTTGTTATTGTTATTGTTGTTATTGTTGCTTTTATTGTTGTTATTGTTATTGTTGCTGTTATTGTTGTTATTGTTATTGTTGTTGTTGTTATTGTTGTAGTTAGTGTTATTGTTGCTGTTATTGTTGTTGTTTTTAGTGTTGTTGTTGTTGTTGTTATTGTTGTTGTTAGTGTTGTTGTTATTGTTATTGTTGCTGTTGTTGTTATTGTTGTTGTTGTTAGTGTTGTTATTGTTGTTGTTAGTGTTGTTGTTTTTATTGTTGTTAGTGTTGTTGTTGTTAGTGTTGTTATTGTTGTTGTTGTTATTGTTGTTGTTAGTGTTGTGGTTAGTGTTGTTATTGTTGTTGTTAGTGTTGTTAGTGTTGTTGTTGTTATTGTTGTTAGTGTTGTTATTGTTGTTGTTGTTGTTAGTGTTGTTCTTATTGTTGTTGTTAGTGTTGTTGTTATTGTTGTTGTTGTTGTTGTTGTTAGTGTTGTTCTTATTGTTGTTGTTGTTATTGTTGTTAGTGTTGTTGTTACTGTTGTTATTGTTGTTGTTGTTAGCGGCTGCTGAAAGTAACTACAAGTTACTTTTGATGTAACTTAGTTACTTTCTAAATCAAGTAATCAGTAATCTAAGTGACTTTTTCAACATGACTGTTCAGAAGTCTGGATGATGATGAGTATTTATAATGTGGCGGATATTTAATAACTCAAGATGATAACTGCTGTTGGATCAGGAGATTCAGCTGCTGAGGTTTTGGGTTCATCTGTAATCTGGGAGTCAACATTTGCTTTGTGCTCTTATTTTGAAATGTGTTGGCCTTGCAGGGCAGCCGTCGCTCTGACTGCGTTGTGCTGGTTAGAGGTGAGATCTGATCTACTCTTCAGCCTCTTTCCCTTCAAACCCTGAGGTACGATAAGCCCCGCCCCCTAAGTTAAATACACAACATCAATTAAAAGAGCCTGAAATAAATCAGAGTTTAAAAGTCCCTTAATTATGTAAAGGAGCTTTAAGCAATAAGTGCCAAAAATTCAACATAATTATAAGATAAATGATGACAAAGTGCATAAACCTTGAATTAAATCTTTACGTGAATAAAACTGTGATTAACAGAAAATACTTTGCATTAAAACTTTTTATTTCTTTGGGACAATTTTTATTTGCAGTATTTATGAATTATTCATTACAAACAGTGTCGATGTGGTGGAGCTGCTTTACTTCCTGTCTTCCTGCAGTCAGAAATCTGCTAGCAGCAGATTATGACAGATTATATCAGATTATAACAGATTATAGTAAACATCCAGCCATTATCCAACACATCAGGGCAGCTGGTGTCTAACTGTGAGAACAGGGGAACAATCACACACACCTAAAGAGACTGTAGAGAGCAGACCGTAAATCCATTTTTCTATATAAATTCTGGTGTTATGATAAATTTTGATAATCCCAGATATTCATTTCTAGCTACTTGTTTGTTCTCAGTCAGGACACAACAGAAATAAAGAAAATGAAGCAACTGAAGTTATAATTTAGAAAGCCCATAACGTGTCCTGGAGTCACTTTAATAACTAAAATGTTTATGAGGAATTTTATTAACTTGTTTTTCTTTAGAACTTTACATTTTTGTAAAGAGATGAGATCAGAAACTGACCAGGGCTCGTATAGAAGCAACATTTGATCAGTATCACTTCTCTGCAGGTTTTCTACAGAGGAAACATTTGATGTGCTTTACTAATCATTTTTGGTCCTGCAGTTTAAAAAGGTTTTGTTACTTTTCATTTCAATGTAACTTTGCACTGTTTCTTCCCCCAATAATGAAATGGGATTTACACCCAGAACCTTCTGTTCTGTGTGGAACCCGAAGAGAACGCACAGAATCGAACCCACAACCTTCTGGCTGCAAGGCAGCAGAGCTACACGCTGAACCACTGTGCAGTAAAAAAACAGTTTACTAGCTTTATTTTGAAGGAATTCTTTTTCCACCCTGTGGCGTCCAGGGAAAACTGCAGATTGTCCTGAAGCTGTTGCAGTGAGACGGCTTCTGAATATTCATTTATTCCTGTAAATGAAATAAATCACACTGAGCACTAACGTATATTCAGCTGGCCTGAAGGAGACGGAAATACTTTAACTCATTTTATGGTACCCGATTTATTAAACCTTCGTATCCATGGATGTCAAAACCATCATGGAGGGCAGAGCTACGAGCGGCTAACGCTAAGGTCACTGACACCCAGGATTTTATTCTCAAAAATCTTTTATTTTGTTCCACTTTGTGCCAGGAAAGTTTTTATTTGAGTTGCAACATTTGTGGCACATGATGAACCATAACACAATAAACAAACGGAAACATTAGAGAAGAAATGAAAAATTATAATAAAGTTCCAGTTATGATGAACCAAAAGCTCCGACCAGGTTTCAGTCTGGGTTAAAGGATCTCAGGGTTTCTGCTGCTTTTCAGTTTTCTGGAAGTTTGTTCCAGCTCTATGGTGCATAGAAGCTGAATGTTGCTTCTCTGGTTCTGGTTCTGAACCAGAAGCAGATCTTTAATCCGTTCACTGGTTTATAAACTAGCAACAGTTTCTCAGTGAAGGAAAGAAGAATCAGGTGGTGTAGAACCGGGTGATATAGAACCAGGTGGTGTAGAATCAGGTGGTGTAGAACCGGGTGATATAGAACCAGGTGGTGTAGAACCAGGTGGTGTAGAACCGGGTGATATAGAACTAGGTGGTGTAGAACCAGGTGGTGTAGAACCGGGTGATATAGAACCAGGTGGTGTAGAACCGGGTGATATAGAACTAGGTGGTGTAGAACCAGGTGGTGTAGAACCAGGTGATGTAGAACCGGGTGGTGTAGAACCGGGTGATGTAGAACTAGGTGGTGTAGAACCAGGTGGTGTAGAACCAGGTGATGTAGAACCGGGTGATGTAGAACCAGGTGATGTAGAACCAGGTGATGTAGAACTAGGTGGTGTAGAACCGGGTGATGTAGAACCAGATGGTGTAGATCCAGATGGTGTAGAACCGGGTGATGTAGAACTGGGCGGTGTAGAACCAGGTGATGTAGAACTGGATGGTGTAGAACCAGCTGGTGTAGAACCAGGTGATGTAGAACCAGGTGATGTAGTACCGGGGGGTGTAGAACCGGGCGGTGTAGAACCAGGTGATGTAGAACTAGGTGATGTAGAACCAGATGGTGTAGAACTAGGTGATGTAGAACCAGGTGATGTAGTACCGGGGGGTGTAGAACCGGGCGGTGTAGAACCAGGTGATGTAGAACCGGATGGTGTAGAACCAGGTGGTGTAGAACCAGGTGATGTAGTACCGGGGGGTGTAGAACCAGGTGTGTAGAACTGGATGGTGTAGAACCAGGTGGTGTAGAACCAGGTCATGTAGTACCGGGGGGTGTAGATCCAGGTGATGTAGAACCAGGTGTGTAGAACTGGATGGTGTAGAACCAGGTGATGTAGAACCAGGTGATGTAGAACCAGGTGATGTAGTACCGGGGGGTGTAGAACCGGGCGGTGTCTCTATCTTCCTGGTTCTAGTCAGAACTCCAGCAGCAGCTTCTGTTGGTTTGTTAGTTTGACGCTGCAGGAATCAAAGATGGACGAGTTTCTGTGGTCCTGGATATGTTCTGCTGGAAGGCCCACTTTGGAACGCAAGGGTCAGGTCAGAGGTCAGAGGTCAGCCTGAACTGTAGTTTACAGCTGGAAGAACAGAAGCTGTGCTGACTGTAGATCTGTAACTCTAGATCTATAACTCTAGATTGTTCCTCTAATAACTTCAGTTTCTGTTCAGAAAGTTTTGTCTCCTCTACATTTCTCTGTACTCAGCATCTGTTCAGTGATTGGATGGGGTCAAAGGTCACCTGGTGACATCATAACGTAGAGCTGTTAACTGTGTCGTCATGGTAACTGATTTTATTTCCTGCTGTAGCCTGAGCCAGTGGGAGCATATAGATGTTGAAGCAGAGGGTCCTAAGATGTAGCCTTGGGGAACCCCACATATGACCTCTGACCTCTTGAAGAGACGTTTCCTGTTGAAGTGAATAAGTCAGGATGTATAGATGGTTTATAACATCTGCAGTTTGATCATCTTTAACTGCAGTTAGAAATAATTCACATCAAATAAAACCTCTTCATTTCTGAGGTGTGTGCTCCATGCTAGCTAGCAACCTCTACTTCCTGTTACCAACCTCTACTTCCTGTTTATACATAGCATCAACATGTGATGACATCATGTAGGTCGATTCGCTGCGAACCAGAAACACGACTGCTGATGCTGTCGGATGTCGGAGAGCGTCGCTTTGTCATCCGGTGTTCAGCTCTGACTGCTAGCATTAATGCTAACGGTTCACCGTGTTTTCATGCTTGGAGCGTCTGTGGTTGTAGGCAACCTGGAAAACCCGGAGTGGAGTTTAGTGGTGTGACTGAAGTGGATTCTTCCATGATGCAGTAAAAACTGCTGTGGAGGAAGTGAGGTCATTGTAAAAGTGCGAGGCGTCGCATGTTTTCACATGTGGGGGTTTTGTCCCGTTAGCGCTCAATTACAGCGACGGCCATGTTTGTGTTGCTGATTTAACTCATACTGCCTGAACGTTAGAGGATCTGAAACCTTTGGATATTAATAGTTTCCTCTGATTTTGGGTCGTGATTCTTCATGTTTTATATAATTTCATTTGATCCTGATGTTGTTTAAAGTTTTTTTGCTAAATGTTGGTTTGGACATAACCTCCATTTGTTAACCCGGCTACCTTTCTAAGATGAAGATTTTCCATAAATTCAGATTTTTTTCTTTATAATTAGGTTGTAAATACATAATAGTTTGGCTGAAATAAAACTGTAGAGTTCTGTTTCTACCAGCAGGTCCGGCCCAAACCTGCAGCCTGGAAGCTCTGATGTTTGTTCATTATGAGGAATTGTGCATTAAAACAGAAGCAGTTGCTGCAGAGCTTCGACCTAGCTGTGTGTGTGTGTGTGTGTGTGGGAGCAGCTGTGGGGTCAGCAGATTGTTCCTTCATACAGGATCAGACGGTGCGGTTTGAACCGCTGCAGGGTGTTGATGTTCTGGATTCCAGGTTTTCAGGTTTTCTGTTGCTTTACTGAGCATGCTCAAAGCAGATGAAAGTAGCAGAACCAAACTTTCACTGCTGAGCTGCCAAAGCTGGACGGGACAACCTGAAGTTGCTGCTCATTTCCTTTGACTGGAGCTAAAAGCGGAAAACAAACCTGCAGGATCTTGTTGAGAACAAGATTCTAATCCTAAACCACTGAGGCCTGGAAGCAACTTCAGGTAAACTCGCTGTTCACCGGTTCCTCAACATTCAGCTGCGGATGGGACCGGTGTGGGATGGGACCGGTGTTGGATGGGACCTGTATTGGATCGGAAAGGTGCGGATGGGACCGGTGTCGGATGGGACCGGTGTTGGATGGGACCGGCATTGGATCGGAAAGGTGCGGATGGGACCGGTGTCGGATGGGACCGGTGTGGGATGGGACCGGTGTTGCATGGGACCGGTGTCGGATGGGACCGGTATTGGATCGGAAAGGTGCGGATGGGACCGGTGTCGGATGGGACCGGTGTTGGATGGGACCGGTGTCGGATGGGACCGGTATTGGATCGGAAAGGTGCGCATGGGACCGGTGTCGCATGGGACCGGTGTCGGATGGGACCGGTGTTGGATGGGACCGGTGTTGGATCGGAAAGGTGCGGATTGGACCCGTGTCGGATGGGACCGGTGTCGGATGGGACCGGTATTGGATCGTAGAGGTGCGGATGGGACCGGTGTCGGATGGGACCCGTGTCGGATGGGATCGGTGTCGGATGGGACCGGTGTTGGATCGGAGAGGTGCGGATCGGACCGGTGTCGGATGGGACCGGTGTCGGATGGGACCGGTGTTGGATCGGAAAGGTGCGGATTGGACCCGTGTCGGATGGGACCGGTATTGGATCGGAGAGGTGCGGATTGGACCCGTNCCGGTGTCGGATGGGACCGGAATTGGATCGGAGAGGTGCGGATCGGACCGGTGTCGGATGGGACCGGTGTCGGATGGTACCGGTATTGGATGGGAAAGGTGCGGATTGGACCCGTGTCGGATGGGACCGGTGTCGGATGGGACCCGTGTCGGATGGGACCGGTGTCGGATGGGACCGGAATTGGATCGGAGAGGTGCGGATCGGACCGGTGTCGGATGGGACCGGTGTCGGATGGGACCGGTGTTGGATCGGAAAGGTGCGGATTGGACCCGTGTCGGATGGGACCGGTATTGGATCGGAGAGGTGCGGATTGGACCCGTGTCGGATGGGACCGGTGTCGGATGGGACCGGTGTCGGATGGGACCGGTATTGGATCGGAAAGGTGCGGATTGGACCCGTGTCGGATGGGACCGGTATTGGATCGGAGAGGTGCGGATTGGACCCGTGTCGGATGGGACCGGTATTGGATCGGAAAGGTGCGGATCGGACCGGTCTGACATTAGCTGCGTCGGCGCTCTCTGCAGATGCAGCAACATGCAGAGTTCTGCTGAAGTTCGGTGGCCTGTGGGAGTTGCTGTGTTGCAACCACTTCAGCTTCACTTTCTCTGGATGTGCTCCAAAGCAAATATTGTGTTTTCTTGGCCGCCTTCCTAATTTCCCTGCAGGAACTCAATACTTGGTGCTGAAGTCGTTTATCACACTTAGCGCCATCAACTAAAACAACAAACTGGCTCCGGATTGTAATTTCTGCTCCGTTTTGTTCTGCTGTTTGGGATCAGGAGGGTTTTCACCTGAACTCTGAGGGTTTCCAGACGTTGCAGCAGTACGACTGACAGGATTCCTCCTCCTGACTTGCTCCAGGTTTTCAGCAGAAGCTTCTTGTCTAGATGATCATGTCTGCAGGGTTGAAGTGGTTTGGGTTTCTCTCCAGGATGCTTTAGTTCTGTCCCAGGTGGTTTAGAGGTGGAGGACTTCTCTCCCAGCATGCACCAGACCAGGAAGCTGTTGCACATTGAGCCACAGGTGTTTTCAGCTCCTGGTGAAGTTGGGCTGTGTGGAGTAGTGGAGGGTTGTTGCTGTCTGACAGGTTTAGGTTTTTTCTTCCAGAGCTGAAGTGACTGATGCTAAGGTGCTAACTGCTAACAGATGTTCAGGAACCAGGCTAGGTGCAGTTAGCAACACAAACTGATTCAGTTTGGTCCCTGATATTCACAGCAGAACATGAATATACAGCATCAGTGAATACAAAACGTTCATAAGTGAGTATTTTAACACCAAATGTACCTGCATATGAATTAACAGAAACCAGCGTCTACAGTTTTCATTGTTAGAAACCATCTGAAACAATGAAAGGCAGGAGTCAGAAACTATTTTCATGCAAAATAATTATGTTCAGTTTTATTAATATTTATTCATTTTTAATGAAAACAAAAACAAGCTGAACAGCAAATCCACATCACATATTCACCATCATGTATTCTCAGATCCACAGGAGTTACATAATTAATAAAAGCTGCAGAGCTTAGTCATGAGGTTCACCGCCAAACTACAAGCAGCACTTCAGCCAAAGTTTTGAAATTGGGGAGCACGGAGCCGACATCCCCACCCGAACCCTAACCCTAGCGCCGCGCTAACATCTGCGACGTGCTAACCGCTGCATCATGCTAACCTCTGCGATGTGCTAACCGCTGCGCCGTGCTAACCTCTGCGCCGTGCTAACCGCTGCATTGTGCTAACCTCTGCGACATGCTAACCGCTGCGCCGTGCTAACCTCTGCGACGTGCTAACCGCTGCGTCGTGCTAACCTCTGCGACGTGCTAACCGCTGCGCCGTGCTAACCTCTGCGACATGCTAACCGCTGCGCCGTGCTAACCTCTGCGATGTGCTAACCGCTGCGCCGTGCTAACCTCTGCGACGCGCAAACCGCTGCGTCGTGCTAACCTCTGCGACGTGCTAACCTGCTGGTTCAGGTGTTCATACAGGTGAGTCCATAAGCTGCTGCAGTTGATGATCAGCTAAAGTGTAGCTTTACCTGGAAAACTAATTTCTTATCATCCTGGTCTAAACAAACGGGTGTCGCAGCACATCATGGCGGCAAACATAAACTAAAGACTGGAGTGTTGACATATTTTATAAGAGTATTTGTGAGCCTTACAGATTGTAGTAAGCCTGCCTCATATATAACTTTCTTCAGGTTAACTTAGGAAGAGTTTTTATTATTATTCCAAGTTAATTTTCTAAACAGCAGAAACTTAGGGAAGCTCACATCTGATTGGTTGAACGTATGATTGGCTCCATGTTGAAGATGGAGAGAACGCAAATTGTGAAGAGCAAAAGCAATTAGAAAATATTGAATCTTTCATAAAACATCAGTGAGGGAATAACAGGAAGGAGCCGGCTTGGACCTGGACCAGGTGGAGGCCAACGGGGTCTGTTTGGGTCGCAGAACCAACAGAACGTCTCCAGACTTCACTCTGTGGTCACAGCTGTCCAGATTTAGACCAACCCAACCGTCTCGTAGGGATAGAAATTCATACTGTCCACAAAATGAGGCAAAATGACAGAAAACATGAAGGAAAACATTCATTTTCTGTCTTCACATCTTTGCCTTGTTCTGTCAGATGAAATAAAACTCAATTTAATGGGAGTTTAAAGGTCAAACATTTGAAGTGGACAGGCTGCAGTGAAATCAAAGTTCTCAATGTAAATATAAATAACTGTCAGGTTATTGCACATTGAAATGTTCAGCAGGAATTATAGTTTCCCAGCAGAAGGAGGTTAAGAGTCTTTTGTCTGACAGGAACAAACTTTGGGTTATAAAAACAGCAATAAAAGCAGGAATGTGTCACTTTATGGTTGGCCTGGTAGAGAAACGGGGTCAGTAAGCGAAAGGTCTTCAGTTCCCAGATCAGTGTTGCTTTATGCTGGTTCCTCTGTGAGCCCGGAGAATCCGGGCCGGGAAACGGACCTGGACGTCACAGATGTTTCGGTTCTGATGTTTGGACCTCCAGAAATGTTTGTTTGTGTCACAATGGAATGAGATTCTCAGGTAAACCAATGAGAGTCGAGGTGCTTTGGGGGTCAGTTTCAGCTGTCCTGATTGGCTGTTGCTGCCCCATCAGAACCTCTGTGATTCTGTAACCTCAACTCGTCTCCATGCAGCACTGCCCCAGACGGACCAAAATGTCCCTCCAGATCAAAACGGCAGCAGGAAGGAGTTCTGGTTCCTAAAACGCTGCTGGAAGGAAATCACTTCAGTCTGAAACTGGAGGTGGTTCAGATTTTGGTGCTGTTCAGTCTTTAGCAGTGAATCATAAGCCTGGAGGCCCGCCAGGCTTTACAAGCCTCCCCGCCAGGTTAGACCTTGTTTGTTTTAGTTTTTAGAAAGATTTATAACTGGGGGGAGGGAGAAATTACTTAATTTGTTTCTTTTTAAGCTGAATTACGAGTGTCTGTGTTGCTCTGATCGTTTTACTGGCAGAGGGAGAAAATTTATTCCTGAAAAAACAGGATTATAATTGATATATTTAAAGCCACAGAGTGAAGCAATCTCAGTGCTGGCGCCTGACGCCCTGCTGCAGCAGCAGCAGCAGCCGCAGCAGCAGCCGCTGCAGCTGCTGCAGCTGCTTCAGCTCTTAGTTTACCTCAGCGTGGATGGCGCTCCTCCTTCACTCCAACTGGACTCAGGCTGATGGATATTGACATCAACCCCCTGTGAGGAATCATGTTTCTTTGCCGAACTCCACATCAAG
>CAEGAD010072173.1:0-18649 GCA_903067055.1 Poeciliopsis paucimaculata
TATTGCTATAAAGGCTGAGCCAAGAACATTTATTTCTGTATCGAACAAGTAGCCCTTCATGTTACTCTGTACCAGAGTAACATGAAGTAACTCCCAGTCTCAAAAAGGTTGGTGACCCGTGATAGGTATTGGCCGTTACTAAATCTTATATATGTGTATCGTATCAGAAGTGAAAAAGGTGGGTCGGTGCATCCGTTGGCAGATGACCACTCTCTCTGAGCCAAGTTCTGTTGGCAATTTCTTTCTGTTAAATGTGAGGTTCCAATGTTTAGGAAGATGCTTAAACAAAGCCATTTTAGTCTTTGTAAGAATGTTTTAATAAAACCTAACCTAAAGTGCCAGTTCTTTTAGTGAACTTGTAAACCTCTTTTTGGTTGGCAGCAACTATTCATTATCAACAATACACTTACTTGGTTGGAAGTTTTCTGCTTTTAAATTTGAGACTGGGCTCATAGTCTGATGCAGTTTCATTACTGTTATCCTCTGTCGATGAATCTGACCCAGTATCACTCCCAGAGACTGAGCCTGATCCAGAGTCAGAGGAGTCTGAATTCCCTTGCTTTCTGGATCCACTTGAGGTGTCGGATTCATCACTACTTGAAGAGTCCTGAAAAACAAAACAACACAAACGTAAACATTTGAAAGGTACCAAGCTCTCCTTCAATTTTACCCCAAACTGTGCTTTGGTCAGATGAGATCAATATTAGGCTATTGAGCAACTAAGATTCCAAGTCAATCTGCTATTAATATGTAGTAACACAACTGACAGAATTTGTGTTACTTCCATAGGCCATGGGAAACTTTGATTGCATGTCATTGTAAATTCTTTGAAATACTACAACATATTGGGCTAAAAAACTGATGAGTGGTCACTAAGTCCTTTAGCTTTAGCTTTGAATTCTGAGAACACAAAGGGTTTATATAATTAGAAATACATTCTGCAAAAAAGCATTTTATAACAAAAGCCATCATGTGAAAATCTATAGAACTTAAGCAACAACACCAAAAAAGCTCTCCTAACTAGAAAAGGATTATTTGGTGATGCCATCATGTCAGTCATTTCACTTCTCGAATATTAGGATTCAGGCTGTAATGATTCATAAAATGTTTCAAGTACCTCGATTATTAAAATCCCTCAAGGCAAATTATCTACCTCGAGATTTTGTGGAATTATGTTTTACTATTTAGTGCACTGTGTTTCATCCAGATGATTATTTGTGATGCACAAAACTCTGATTTCTGCCAATATGTTTTTGGAAATTGCTAAGCTAAGCTCTTAGCATAATACAGACCAAACATCCTCTTTTCCTCAGGCATGTGCACTTTTCAAATTTTGTCCATGTCATCGGGTAGGAATTTATTTGATTGAAGAAGAATAGGCACCAAATTAACTGGCACGACATGTGGAATACGACAGTCTTTCTCACAGACTGTCGTATTCATTACATTACAGTTTGAATACGACATTACAAAACATTACAGTTTTGTAATGTCTTCATATTTTTATGGCTAAATTGGAAAAAGAGGACACATTATACTGTTGATGCTTTGATTTTTTTATGGCTAATCTCCCAATAAAACATTTTGACAAGAAAAAATGTGACTTTGCATTTTAACACCTTGAAATTGGGTTTCTTCAAGAAGCTCCTGCTTTTTCTGACAACACATCTGCACAATAGGGTTTCTTCACTAAGCCTTAGTGCGTGACTGGCTCAGCGGACAGAGTAGTTGTCCTGTAGTTGGAAGGTTGTAGGTTCAATTTTAGATTCCTCGTGACACATGTCAATGTGGCCCGACCGATGTGCACATTAGTTTATAAATGTGTGGGTGTCTGAGTGCGAATGGGTGAATGTGGCTCTAGTGGACAGCACTATGAGTAATCAAAATGACTGGAAAAATGTTACACAAGTTCAGTCCATTTACCATTCAGCAATGTTTTTAAGAGTGTTACAATGACAAGCCCTTCATATAATAAGATCAGCAGATGCACAGGTCCACAAGGTGTTTGCTAATTCCTGCTGCTGCTAGTCTGAAGGAGAAAAGTGGAGGAGGCGCTGATGCATGGCTTGAAGATTGCATGGTAAAGAGAGCATCCTTGTGAGAGCATGAGTCTAGGCGCCCTCAAATGGTTGCCACTTGAGATTCAAGTATTTCTCGAACAAGCATGAGGGAATAACATGCACAAATAACAATAACATTATGTAAAACTCAAAAAAGGATATGCGTAATACTCCCCAATTAAACATCAGAAACACACAGAGAAGCAGCTGAATACAGACCTCGTCTGACCCACTGTTAGAAGAGGCCTGTCTCTGTTGTTGCTGCTGTTTCCTGAGCATAGCCGATCTTTGAACTGCCAGAATGCTGGGGTTGGACTTCCAGAACTGTGATTAATGCAAAACAAATTAGTAATCTAAACCCAAGTTTACGAAACAACCAAGTCATTAGACTTAGAAAAAAGAATGCAATTCCTGCAGCATCCAGTAAATACATTTGACCGAAAATAATCTGAGTTTAACTTTTAGACCTTTTTAAAATAAAATATATGAAGCAATACAGCTAAAATTTGTGTAATTTATTTTAAATTTTAAAAAAAACTTTTGACATCTGCTCAGAAATAAATATCTGCACAACACTAAAAATGTGTACAGTTAAAAGAAAAGTCTACAGATCTTAAACGGTCAAAGCTGCTGCCTGACTAACTGGAAACATCAATCCAACAGAGCTGTAAGATAAAAACAGTAGGACCTTTTTCACTTATGCAAAAATATTCCCTTCTTACCAGTCAGCTGGATCAAGCACTTTCAAGAAAAGTCTACCCAAAAACAGAAACACAAATAAAAAAACTGAAAGCAATGTGCCTAAAAATAAAAACTGCATAATAGAGGCAGGAGTCAACTTTTAGAAATCAGCTCATTAAAATGAATTTGGATGCAAAAAAGTCAAAACTGTGTTTTACAGCTAAAGAGATAAAAATAACATTTCAATAGGCTGAAAAGACCCGTGTAAATTAAATTACAAAAATAATGTTATGGGTGTAGCTGAATCACAGCACGGAGACCCAGTTGACCTTTGCTGTCATTACAGCTAACCGGAGTTGGAGAGAAGTGAGTAAATAGGCAGTCGGGCGGGTCAGAAAAAATGCCAAAAAGCACATAAGTGCAAGGAGAAAAATGTGTCAAACTAACCACTAAGTTTACCAGACAAACCTTGACCGCTGGAGAAGATTCAGGATTTTATAGAATTTCTTTATTTTACATGTACATATGGTCTACCTACTGACATAATTACGTAATTGTATAAACACCATATTTCATAAAGCAGGAAAAGATAATACTTATGAATAAAATCTGCCATATTTAAAGAAACACACACGCAAATTAAGCAGGGTAACATAAAATTGGAGCTTTATGAACAAATATATGAATACATGACTGTCCAGAAACAGCAACTGTCCATCTCAGCATTTATCGAAAAATATGAGAAATGGCTACAAAGTGGTGTTGAAGCTGAATGTACAACCTGTATGTGTAAATTGTAAAGACAATTTTACAACGCTGTGATTATATGAAAAAACTCTGATGACTTTGTGGTTTAAACAAAATCTCTTTGTAATGTTATGTTAAAATAAAGTCAAATTAGTAGTTTTGTGTGTCCAGCACCTAGCTGTTTTAAATGAAGAACCAAAACTACATAATACAAACTAGGACTGTAACAATCCTTTGAATGGTTTGAGTATGTTGATAATTAAAGGTCCTCAAGAAAAATTCATTGCCTTGAAGTTTCAATTATGTTTTATTATTCTGTGTTCTGGCCAGGTGATCATTTGTGTTGTGCAGCGCTCAACACTTCTATGAACATAGAAGTTTCGAGTTATGTCTCGGGGGATTTCATTAATTGATGATAATGTCTGGGTTTTTATTATTTTACGGGGGACCAGTAAGCATTTTTAAGTTGACTGGCCTGATGCCTGGAGTACCGCAGCATTTCTCTTCCCAGAGTTGCTGGTTCTGGTTGGTGGCTGGTTCAGAAAGAAGAGGACTACAGGTGTATTTATACAGGTGAGCAGATAGACTGAACACTGCCGGGCAGTTGTGCTGTTGTTGTTTCACTTAAGTGCAGCTTTACAGACGAAGCAGAAAATAAATTTCATATCACCCTGGTTGCCACAAATGGGTGGTGTGGCACATCATGGCAGTACATAGCTGGCAGATGCCTTTCTGTGTGTGATGGAGGAGCCAAATCCAGTCACTAACGTGGACACAAAAGCTATAAATGGCTGTGCAAAGGCAGAGTTCACCTATTAAATTAACTGAAGATGAATAAACTAAAAACTAGAGTATAGAAATTTTTTAGAAGTGTCTTTATATAATTATTATTGAATTGAGTATAATTTTAGATTTTTGTATAATTTTTGCCCTGGTTAACTTAAAATGTGAGTTAACCACATTTTAAGTTAAAATGTGGTTTTAATGGCTAGTTTTCTAGCCATTAACAATGGCTAGAAAACTAGCCATTGTTTTCTAGCCATTGTTAGAAAACATTTATATGCAGGCCAACAATGGGATGTTATCCCTAGAATAACATATAGAAAAGTTATTGTAGGGATGCTAAACATGAAAATTTGAGCCAATGTTGATGTCCAATAGTAATACTTCTGTTATGGCAGAATTTACCAATATCTTATTTTCTAAAATTTTTATTTAATTACTCGATAGAATATTCGATTACTAAAATAATTGTCTAAAAAAGCCATAATGCAAACGAAAGAACCATTTGCCAGAATAATTTCAATTAGTCATAAATACATTTATATGCAGGCCACATATTAGTGGCAACGTTTTGCTGACATCTTGAATTTGTTTACCTCGGCTCCATCAATGTTTGGCTTATTTGGTGAGTCCTTTTTCTCATTGGATTTTTCAGTGTCAGACTCAGACTGACTGCCAGAGTCTGAGGCGCTTCCTGAGTCACTGCTCCCCGACTGGCTGCTACTGCTGGAGGAGCTGGAACTGGAGCCGGAACCCGAAGCAGAGGCTGAGCCTGATCCAGACTCATCATCAGAATTACTTGGATGTGAGAAGATAAAACCATATTAGTAGTTGTTTAATAAATAAATCATAACTTTATAATCTTATAGTTAAATCGAAATTCAACAAACAAGTGTTTGTTAGCATCCCAGTAAATACAAACTTAGGATTATAATGTTTAATCAAGATTATATCTTCCATATAAAACTAACTAATCCTAATACTTGTCAATCACATTGTCGCTTAAAAAAAAAAAAAAAAAAAAGAGTAGTCCTCTGCGAAACAGACTAATGGCAAAGGATGGCCTCTCACTGTAGTGAAGATGATGATTTTGTTATGATGCAGATGAAAGATAAGCAAAGTATCATAAAACTAAAACTGGCAGTCTTATTAATTGACATAGTTGAAAGTTTCAAAAAGAATCACTGCTTCATTCTTGATTTTTAATAATGTTTAGATATTTTTGCACTCGAATGTGTACACTTTTCCAGGTTTTTGTTTTTTTTAAAACAACATTTTGAGAGTTTTTTTTAACTTATTTAGTTAGTTTAAACAGCTGATAATATTAAAGATATTTCTCATAAAACCTATCTGAAACTTTCATTCAGAGTATTTCACAGTTGCAGCATACTTGTAGAAAAAACATTAGCATTTCCAGTATACATTTGTGGTTCAGGTAGAACAGGTCTACTAGCAATAATGTCAATGCATAAAATAATCTGATCATTTTCATTTTTGAATTGATTTTATTCCAATTTTTTTATGGTTTGTGAGATTTATTGAAAAAGATTATAGAAATAAAGCTGGCTTAAAATCTAAATGTTAATGTGTGCATCAGCATGTTACAAAATATAACTACATCCATGTAATGTTTAGTGTAATGTTTTTGTACAGCATAAGAATTTTCCATAAACATGCAGAAAGCCTTAAAAAAAAAAAACACTCCTTTTATAGCCAGTATTTCAACCCTCTAAATTTATATTAAATTAACTCCAATAAAACAAGACATAAGCAAAAATAAAGACATGTGACAAACTAAATTATTTCAATTTAGGATACTAATGTCAATTTAGACAAGAGTCAGGAAAATGATCGGAACAATGATGAAAAACAACATAAATGTACAGTTAATTAAAAATAATTGAAATACAGCCAAGACAAAGTTTTCAAAAATACCTTATACAGTACTATTTGCTTTAAATGTGCAAGACACAAACAGAATGTTCACATGTGGCCATCAGGTCCAGTGTGCAGTTGTCCTGTAAGGAGGAGTTACTTTACCTTGACTCTCCATTGCTATTGCTCACACTTTCATCTTCACTGCGCCCAGCCATCTTGAACTCCACAACAGGGACGCGTGAACCACTGGTAAAAAAAAGTTCCCAGAAATAGACCTGAAAGACAGAATGCCAGTTACATTTTTTTTTTTTTTTGAAAAAGTCAGAACTATACTTGAGTTTTGCTAGTTTGTGTTGAGTGATGAATCAAAGACCACATTTCTTTAAATCATGAAATTTGATGAAAAGAAAATTCCTTCCACATGCAGAAGGAGCACAGCTGTCTTGACTAGTCAGCATATAGTTTAAACCAATATTTTCAGCACACACTGAAATATTTTTTGTGAAATTTATGTGTTTTTTTTCTATTTCTCAAAGTTTTTAACAAAATAACCAATTTCCCTTTCTTATCTTTTTAAGGTTTAGGAGAGTTCAGCTGCGGGCATTGGTCGGCTTCAACAGAATCGCTTTTCTAAACCGTATCCGGCATTCCTACTCCATTCACATTATAGTACCATTAATATTTCCATAGGTATCTGACGTCCATGGAAACTCCATATTGTATGTAACTAGACTGTAAACTACAGTCTGCATCACAATAACTATTGTGATGCATTTATTTGGATATGTAGTTCTGCAGGTAGATGGTCTTCATCCTCCTGTTCTGGGTCAGACTGAGGTTGCATGGACAAGGCTTCCATTGTTGACATCTTTAATAAACTTTGGAATAAAAGGTTTCTCTGCCAGTATATAATCGTGTCGCCGCTATCAGACTACAAATATGGCCAAATGGAGTGAAATGGAACCCTGTGCGGGGCTTGAAATGTCTCTTTCACATTTAAAAAGACCGCTACAAAACAAGGGGTCTGAAGAACTATAACGAGGAATTCAGACTAAAGCATTGCCGTTCTACTTTAAATACCATAAATGAATGACTTACATGTGAAAAGGAAGAATTTAAAAGAATTTAAAGCATGACATATCCACTTGGAATAACTGCAGTGGAAATTGTGAAAACAGCATCATATTGCCTTTCCTTTCTTCCAGAACATTGAATGCAGCCTGTCCCCAGCAGAGCATTTATTCCCTACAGGTATTTCTAAGCAAATAAAATGCAAGATTCTGTGAGACCTTTTCATGTTTTAAATCTTTTTGTTGGTATGTTAATGTTCATGGAACAAAAGCAAATATGAGTGACTGATTTTGATGCAATTTCATTCCGTTTACCAACATCTTATTCAACAGCTGATTCAAAACTTTCAGAAAGGAAAATTTCAATGCTTTGAAGGTCTAACTGTACACCTTTAGTTTTATGTCTAAAATACTGGTTCTCTGCAATAAACAGTGATTTGTTAAAACAAATTCAAAACTTTATTCTACTCTGGAAATTATAAAAAGAATCTCGTCAAAGGTCGATCACACTGACACAAGTTCCGTTCAAGGCTTCTTCCTATTAAAAGAACATTTTTCATTCTACTATTATTTCAATGCACACTCAATATAAGGGATGAGTGCAAAGTTGATTCATAAATTGCCTTCACATAGGAAGGATTTCTGCAAGCATGACATGATTCAGCAGTTTGGGTTTACTTGAATTTTACCAATTGGAAGAATAAACTGATTTTAGTGCAAATTTAATTGTGTTAATTGTGTTTATCAATTGGATCTGTTTTTGTAAAGCATTGTATTCATTTAGCACTTGTCAATCAGTGCTAAATGAATAAAATGAATTGAACTGCAATCTTCTCACTTCTACTAATAGATAATTCTGGGAATGTGAGACGCACCATCATATTCCTCACCTTTCTTGAATGTTCGTCCTCCTTCTTAACTATAGTGCTTAAGCTCAACCGTAGCTAGCGGCAACCAGCGACGCTTCCTGTTCAGCTTCTGCTGTTAAAATGAGAGCAGGCTAGACCGAAACAACCGCACTTCTGAGGCCTGAAAGGCCTATAAAGCACCCGTGTTCCACGGTCATAAAACCTCAAAAAACATGCCTTCTCTATACGAAATAACTTAAGCACCTAATGTTAATCACCTAATAAATGACTGTTTATCTGTCTAAGATATTATAACGCGTGGCTGCAATTAACCTTGTAGCATTAGCCAACAGGCTATATCTGACTACTGACGCAAGTGAACTCGGCTATTGGCGGGGCGAGATGTCTGCCCCGCGCCAGCGACTAGTTAAAAATCCGATTTCATTGAAGGACAACACTCGTTTTCTTATCTATACGGGACGAATTGAGTCATTAAAGTGTGTTGGCTGTTAAATTATGCTCCTGCTAAACTATATGAACTACTACTGTGTTTTGGAATTGATCAATTTAAACAATAAAAAGTTCGGTTTGTCTTAATGTCAAATACTGTGTAACCCAACACTACGTAACAAAATACCTGCCTCGTTTTACGCTAGTTCATGTTGGATAAAGAAATAGCAACTGTTACTGTTGGGGGTTCGTGTACAAGTGTCAGCTAAGGCTACAAAGCACGAGGCTAGAGTGGAAGCTAACATAATAACATAATGTTGTATTAATAGGGGCACAATAAAAGGATCCATTTCCCCAAAGCAACTATACATCACATTTTACCAACCATTGTGAATAGTTAAGAAAACATCTGCCAGAACAGTACACCAGAATATTGCGTTAAGATCGCTTTGATTATTTAACCAAAAGCAGCTAACAAAACTTCACCTTCTCCCATCTTGTTTTCATTTGCTCTTCACTTCTCGCGGTTTTTGGCGCATTGGTATGGAATATTAGCTGACCTTTTCATTCATTTATGCCTAGAAAAACCAAATCGATGAGCGTACCTTATTTTGTGTTATATACAACCCTCCAAAAAGTTGTCAAACTGCGATTTTCAGATTTTTAGAGCTCCTTTGGTCCTCAAGAAATCTGCTGTGAAGACAGCAGCATGAGCTAACGCTGCCTCAAGCTAGCTGCAGTTCCCGGTCGGTCGCACAGTCAGAGAAGCTCTGGGTGACTGAAGACGGTGGGGCTGTTGGAGGGCCGCTATCACTGCCCGCTTAATACCGAGAAGACATCCACTAAACCGCATTACAGGGAGCAAAGCCAGGTTTAGCGGCCCATGGACTTCCTAAAACAACCGGCCTCAGCCATGACGACGTAACGTTCACTACACACGAAGGAAACCCCACGCAATGACGTCACACCTCCAGGACCTGATCAGTTGTCTTCACTCTTAAATCGGTGGTGAATTCCATTTCACAGGGCTGTCGAGGTGCTGTGGTGGAGCAGGGGTTAAGCATAACCCACACATAGAGGCTTTAGTCTGTCACAGGTTCGGTTCCCGGCCTGGTGACCTTTGCCGTATGTCTCTTATTACGTGTTTTCCTGTCAATTCACTATCAAATAAAGGCCACTAGTGCCAATAAAACCTTTAGAAATAGGGTTGTCTCTCCACTAACACTCTCCCTCACTTTTATTGCACAAGAATAGATATTATATATCTAGGTATATTGAATAAACAGTTAGAAATCCAGCAGCAGACAATACCTTAAGAATGTTTAGGAAACCATGTACCATGTATCAAAATAATTAATAGCTGTTTTAACAGCTATTTTGAAATAGCTGGTCCAAAATAACTACTTTTTAATAAAAATAATCTTAAAATGCCTTGTAGCTCTACCTTAAATTATACTATTTTAATAATAAAAAAAGTTAATATTTTTTTATAAGCACCTTACAAAATACAATTTATTAAAATAAATAAATTGTAAGCCTCCCTGGTGACCTGGACGCCTCCCTGGTGAGGTGTTTCAGGCATGTCCCACCGGGAGAAGGCCCCAGGGAAGACCCAGGACACACCGGAGGGACTATGTCTCCCGGCCGGCCTGGGAACGCCTTGGGATTCCCCCGGAGGAGATGGAAGAAGTGACTGGGGAGAGGGAAGTCTGGGCCTCCCTTTTTAAGCTGCTACCCCTGCGACCCGACCCCGGATAAGCCGAAGAAAGTGGATGGATGGATGGATGGATGGATGGATGGATGGATGGATGGATGGATGGATGGATGGATGGATGGATGGATGGATGGACGGACAACGCAATGATAAAATTACTAAGATAGAAAGAGCAGAAGGCATCAGGTAGAAAAAACCACTTTGAACAAATGTGTTTTGAGTTGTGATTTGTCACAGGAGAGTGAATCGATTTTTCCAAGATGGAAAGATAATGATCATCTCTGATAATCTCAGGGTTATCAGAGATGCTTGATAACCCTGAGGAGAAAACTCATTTCAGCCAATTGCATCTGAAATCTTTCGGTCAGATCCCAAAGTTTATGACCATGGATGAGGGTACGGAAATAGACTGACCAGTAAATCTAGAGCTTCGCCTTTGACTCAGCTCTCTCTTCACCACTACAGACCGGTACAGTGGTCGCTTCACTGAAGACACCACACCAATACGCCTGCATCCCCCAGAAACCTGTTGCGGGTGTAGAGCTGATCCAGTGTTCCACAAGGACAAAAACCACACTGCTCTTCCTGAATCCGAGGTTTGACTATCCAACGGACCCTCCTCCTCAGAATCTCTGGACAAATATTCATAGGGAGGCTTAAGCGTGTGACTTCTCTGTAGTTGGAACACAGTTGCAGACCCTCTTTTTGAAGTAGTACCCTAAGCCTATCCACCATCCCTATTCAGTTCCCCTGGATTGATCCCTAGGAGATCCTTTTTGGTGGCCTTACACTGTAAAAAAAAAATGCATAAAATTTATGGTTAAAAAAAAAGCGAAATACCAACTGTTGCACACTGTAATATCCAAAGCATTATTTTGTCCTAGAAAATAAACTGAATTACTATAACTCAAAAAACTAATTTAATGTAATTTTTACAGTTATGGAATGAATTAAACACATACATTTATTGTGAAAATCTTACAATTGTAAAATTCATAGAAAAATCTTGTAATATTTTACAAGAAATATTACAATTAACATTAATGTTGATCACCCAAAATAATATATGTTGCTGATATTTATATGTACAATATAAAACCATAAACCAGACTGCAAAAATAATTTTTACAGAGAATAGAATTTTGGTATGATATTTTGGCTTCTTTTATTTTTGAATAATCAACTGAATTCATAATGCCTTTGTATATCAAATTGAAACCTCAAAGCAAGACTTTTGTTGTTTGTAACGCTGCAATTCTGTAGTTGAGCAGTGGCTCTGGGGTTTCTGTACTCACCCCTTGGCCTGTCATGATAACAAATTTTGTTGGATGATAAATTGTTCCAGACGTTATTGCGATAAACAGTAAAATGGTGGTTTTGAGACCATTCATAAGTAATATAATGGTAATGGCAAAATAAAAATACAAGAACACATTCTCAAAGATCAGTAAACTTTAAATTCTAATGAACATTTAACACTGGAACTGGAAGTAATGCTAAATATCCACAATAAATAAATAAAACAAAAAAATAAAATAAATTTTTAAGTCCTTCTAAACAAAATGTCCTTCAAAAAAGTGCCAGTTGAGACCAAAGCACCAAACTGAAGACTTTGATCATCCAGTTCTTGGTAGGAAGAGAGAAAAACAGAAATAAACAATAAATCATGCCAATGGAATTTAATGAGTTTGTTTTAATTTATTATGCAATTAATTGATGTATTAATTATTGTGATAGGGCTACTCCCCACAGTATTGTCAGTCCAAGTGCACAAGTGCTACCTAATGGCGCTGAGAAGGTTGCGGCCACTCAATTGAGACAGCCTTCGTGATAAAGTTTGTGCTATTTCTGTGGCTCAGAAAGAGAAGGACAACACATTTCTGTACGGCAGGTAAGCACCTTTCAGAGGTTTAACTAAAGTTAGCTAACTTTAAGCAACTGATAAAGAAATGTTTCCCTGTAATGTCTGTGAGCCACACGTCTATTTACATGCATTGCAGCTGGTAGGAAACAAGAATTTTTGCTATATGAAGCATTTAATGCTAATTTTTCCCAGATGCAAAACTTACAGTGGCGCAGTTGGTAGCACTGTTGCCTTGCAGCAAGAAGATGCTGGGTTCAATTCCCAGCACGGGATCTTTTTGCATGGAGTTTGCATGTTCTCCCTGTGCATGGTGGGTTCTCTCCGGTACTCCAGCTTCCTCCTACAGTCCAATAACATGACTATTAAATTAAATGGTCTCTCTAAAATTCTCTCTTGGTGTGCATGGTTGTTTGTCCTGTGTTGCCCTGCGACAGACTGGCGACCTGTCCAGGGCGACCCCGCCTCTTGCCCAGAATGTTAGCTGGAGATAGGCACCAAATTGCAAATAGTTTTGTACATCATGCAAGTGATTATGTACATCTCTTTCCAACACTCCACCTTCTGCTCATCTGATGAAGCATTGTTATGATCAACAATGCTTCTCCTTGCCGTCCATTAGTGGTGTTTACAGCTCAGCAGGCACTTAACATATATTTAGCCCAAACAGCTGGCAAAGCCTTGCAAATATAAACAATAATATTAATGCAGACAATATGGAGATACAACCAAAAAGAGTAAATATATATCTGACTAATAGTGGATGGTAAATGAACACATTTCAATCCAAGCCACTTAAACCCAATATGTAGAGTGCAGCCATGTTGTCACCAACAGAGTGGTAACATTTTATATAAGAAAATGCTGTAGGAACTTTAGAAATACTTAAAGCAGTTTTATAAAACTTCTCAGTATTATTTGTCAGTTCGGTAATGAATACAATGTAAATTCTTCAAATAACATTTTCTCTATTCTAATTTTTTTTAAATTTATCCAGACTCTGAAAATTGATATACTGAGAAACTTGATTTAACAAACACTTCAAGGCTGGACATTATTCTGCTGCAAACAAGTCATTTTGTACTCTGGGCTTCAACTTCCCATCCTCCACCACATCAAGACTTTCTGAATAAAGCTGAATGTGCTGGACAAACATTTTGGGTGATATAGAAGCAAGGTGGGCTGCACAGCGGCACAGTTGGAAGCACTGTTGCCTTGCAGCAAGAAGGTTCTGGGTTCAATTCGCAATCCGGGGTCTTTCTGCATGGAGTTTTCATGTTCTCCCTGTGCATCGCGGGTTCTCACCAGGTACTCCCACAGTTTGGTTAACTGGGCTGTGTAAATTTTCCTTGTTAGAACATTCCTGTTCCTCTCAGTCTCATCAATACAAATTACATTTCTGGATTACTGCTAGCTCAGAAATGAATTGTTTCCACTACAACAAGCCAAAATACAAAATAATTTTCAGCAAAGTCACATTGTCGTAGCAATAACTAAAGAAATTAATTGGCAATCCAATTTTAAGCAGTATAAACTTTACAGTGATCTTTGGTTGGGTTGGAAAATTATAAGATAAGATAAAGATCCCCTATGGGAGAACATTTTATTGTCCCAGCATAGTACACAATAAAAATTAAAATAATAAAGTAAAAATAATAATAACATATGACAATAAATGATGATTAGCAGCGACAGTCTTAAATTATTATCATTATTTATGATAATCTTAAGGACTAACATAAATAGTTGTTGTTTTGATGACATTACATGGACAATGTTGTAGAGAAACCCAAAGGATTGAGATACTTTCTCTCACACTTTCAAACTGTTATGTTTTGGGAAACATGAACAAGGTTAATAAAGGATATTGTTAAATTTGATGAACTTAGATCCCACGTTTTGATGAAGGTGGAGGAGTCTTTGTGCAAATAAAGAGAAATGGTGTGAAGAACAGCAAGTCATTCATGAATATCAGCATTCCTGAATCATAAGAACATTTTCTTCCATTTATTGGTTTATTTTGTAAAATAAAAAATAGGTCAAACTTAATAAAGCTGAAAGCAAGAATAATAATTAAAAAAAAAAATAAAAAAAAAAACACTAACCTAGAGATCATGGGTTCTGAAGAGCTGAGACAGAACATCATTCACTTTTCCAGTGCAAGCAGCTTTCTTCCTAAATGAGCCCTGGAGCTGGGAGGCATGTTGGTCCAATACTGCATAAAGTGGTTCTTCAGGTTGAGGTTTGTAATCCTGTGAAAACAACTGCAACTTAATAAAATTAATTTTAAAAAACGTAATAAAAAATACTAAATAAAAAAAAAAAGCAACATACCACTGTAAATGCGCAGGGAACAAGAAAGCAGCCACCTCGATGGAAATGTTAACTTTAGTATGCAAATCAGAAAGTAACTATCCAGTCACACACAAGTTTCTCTGCGTTATCTGTGTAACATTTCACAGTTAGTTGACGGGGGGTGGGGGGTTGAGGTTGATTCATGAAATCGCAGGATGCGCTGCTGTTATATCGAGAAACGCATGCCTCTTCGGTCATATTTCAGTTTTAGTATTACCATGCGAGAGTTTAGAGCGATGCGAGTTCCCGCGACAGGGCATGTAAGTCTCTGCATAACACCGGAAACGCTATCATTTCCCCAGTTTCACCCTATAGTGCCAAAAAATGCTCCAGGCATTGCAGTTACCTACCTGCTCCATGAAGCGGTTCTGGGTGACTATGATGAAAATCCTCCTCTGATCTCCTCTTGTTAGTTCTCCACCCACTTCATTCGGAATGAAGCACCTACCAAATATATGTTGAAAGCATACTTTGTACTAGAGCAATGCTTAAGTTGAGCAGAACCAAATGATGCGGTGTCCCATAAGCAGGCAGTACTCGGACTCGGACTGCAGGATTTGTGCAGTTTATGTTTCATCCCAACACTTCGCGCCTCGACGTGGATAATCGTCATTGCAGGTTGGTGGGTTGTTTCACATTTCTGTAAAAATGATGTAGAATTGTCTGTAGCACAAACCAGGGTCATTCTTTCTTTTACAGAAAAATAACAGCTGCGGACCGCAGTCCTATAGGTGCTGCAATTCTGATTCACTGCAGTTCATTTAGACATTATTCTGAAAATACGTATGACTTACGCAGTCAGGCAGTTGATTCCCGGCCTTTTGGCTACGATCAAATGTCGTGTCTGTTCTTATTAGCAGTTCTGAATCCATCCCACAGTTTCCTCTGGGTGGCGTGTGAGGAAATGGCTGGGTGACAGGAGGTGATGTTTCAGGAGCAGGACGCCCCTCTGTACAGCAGTAGGGACGTCTATTTAATACATTTCTACGTAAAACACTGGTATTCTTCCCTTGTCAAAAATAAATATGCAAAGTAAATAAAATCTTAGCATACTTGGGCATACCATACTTAAAGCAAGACTAATAATCTGTATATTTTAGTTTGTTAATGATTATTTAACTTAAGGCATTCTTTTTCAAAACAACTATTTTTGCACTTAGTATTTATTAGTTGTGATTAAACTGTAGAAAGTTACAAGTTGAACTGCATCTTGTCTGATGGGTAATGTGCTTGCATCAGAACATGTTCTTATGAACCCTGGGAGAAGGTTCAGGGTTCCCCAGTGCAAATATAACGGTCTGAAACTTTCATTTGTACCACTCTCCATTAACCTGATAAATGGCATAGTAGCGGAGCCTGAACAGAGTAACAGGATGACCAAGAGTAGGATGTAGAGGATGTATTGTATGTAAATGGAAATGATTATGGGGATGTACTGCCGATCTGACACTTTGCTTTTTTTTTCTTTTTTTTTTTTTTTCTGTTTTTATGTATTTATTTATGGTTACTGTCTTTTAGGATGGGCTTTTTATTGTTGTATTGCAGTTTTGCCCTTGCTTCCAAGATACATTTCTCCTAAGGTAATAAAATTACCTTATCTTATCTTATCTTATCTTATCTTATCTTATCTTATAGGCATTATTACGTGCTAAAGTGGAACAACTTCATGTGCTGGATTATAAAACTTCACAGTGGAACAAATAACAAAAGGGAAGGATTATAAAAATCCTGGAGGAGCCTGGACAAAAGAAGAAAGTGAGGATGATAGACGCAGGGTAACACAGGAAAAGTCAGGTATGAACAGACAAATGCATAAAAGAAACCCATTTAGTTTAATTATACCAATATTAATACAGACCCAGTAGCATTTACAACCAGTTACCTTCGTACAGATGAACATGTAGTATTTGTCGATCACAGTTTCATTCAACTGGACATGAGATCAGCTGCAGGCCTTCATCCACCTCTTGCATTATTCCAGATTCCTTTTGGATTTTGCAAATGTAATAAATTGTATTCCATGTTCTAACAGCTGGATAACAGCTGTCGGGATTGGATGTTCCTACTGACAACATTTGACCAGGATTTCCTATTATTTTCCTCTAAATCTCTATGACTATAATTTGTTAGCAACGATGAAGCCCAGCAACATTGTCAGAGGTTCAGTTTCTCAAGATAAGAAGCATGTACTTCAGGGCAAAGCGCAACTATCGATTGGTCACTTGCTGATAAAGCCCCTAGATCAGGGGTCTCAAACTAGTACTCGAGTACAGTACTCGAGGGCCAGTGTCTTGCAGTTTTTAAATGTGCCACAAGTACAAAAACGCTGGAATGAAATGGCTTAATTACCTCCTCCTTGTGTAGATCAGTTCTCTAGAGCCTTGCTAATGACCTAATTATTCTATTTAGGTATGGCATAGCAGAGGCACATCTAAAAGTTGCAGGACACCAGCCCTCTTGGACTGGAGTTTGAGACCCCTGCTTGATTGAAAGATGGCATCATGTCAATTAAGTAATAAGCCAGTAGACATTAGAGAGAGAACGAGAGAAAGTGGCACAGGGGGCACGAGAGAGTACACAGAAGATTCGGAAAAATTAATCTAACACTAAAGCATAACTAGATATAGTTATGCCTTAGTGCAACAGGGGCTCAAGGGCTCATCCTGCCCCTTGAGCCCCTGCCCCTTTTATCTCTGATGCCCCTAGGCCCTTTTTGAGTTTTTATTTTTTCAAAAATAGTTTTTTTTTCAATTTTTTCTGTTATCTGTATGTCAGAAGGCCTGTTTATGCCCCTCAGCAATAATATTTAGCTAAATTTAATAATTTAGCAAAATAAATCAGCCTGGCTGCTCTCAGTCTAATGACTCTCAGTTTCTCTGCCTCACAATAGCGGGAAAAAAACCGCCTCGCCCCTAAACACAGAAATGCTTAGGCTGCAGAGAAACTTCTGACTTTAACGTTATCAGGCTGCTAAAAGCCTGGTTCGCTACAGGTAGTCTGGGTCGGTCCCACCGACAGATAGAAAGAATGTCGGTCTTTATATCAGATATCCTGATATGAGACACGGTACCGACTGTCACCGCGAGTCGCAACACACCTCAAAGCCCCGGTACCACCGGCTCTCTGTTCGCTCTGCTCCTTAACGTTACTACCAAGCGGGTTAAAGCCGCTGCTGACGGGATCTGGGTTAGGTGAGTGGCTATAAATAGAAGTTACTGCACAACCTCAAGTGTTAAAGGAAGATTTGGCCCAGAGATTTTAGAGTTCACAAAATAAATATCAGAGAAAATATTGGAGCAATGTGTAGAACTGCAGCATAAAGCCAAACATGCCACAATTAAATTAATCAAAATGTCCCCAAAGTATCGGCGGACTGACATGGAGGCCAACCGGGGGATTCCAGGTAATTCTAGGTAGATTCCAGAGATGCTCATCGCTGCGGGTGTTCATGCACGGCTGGCCCAAGGTAATATGGGGCCTTAGACAGAACCCCCACCCCCAACTAAGAACCTCAACATCACTAACATGTTTAAAATATCAATAAGGTGAATCTGTGAGAGGGAGACCATGTTTATTGGCAGAGTTTAACATCAATCACTGATTATTGGTTATTTGCTGTAATGTATTTGTAAACAAACCCAACTCAAACACAAAGATCACACCATATTGTAGCCATGGTAACACAACAATCCAACTATCAAGATGATTCTTTAAACTTTTACAAAGTAAACTTCCTAATTAAATCCTAAATGTAATTTTTTTTCTCAGCTGAATGCATTAAATAAAATGTAATAACATTGTCATTCTCTATAAATGATGCTACAGGTTTAGATCTATGGTCTGTGTTACAATTAGACCATTTCTTGGGTCTAAAAAATGGTCTAATTGGGCCTCCAGTCATTCTGGAGGCCCAGAATGACTTCTCAAAATGTCAAAAGAAAATGCGAGCTCAGCTCCACCAGCACTCCACAGAATTCTTTAATTTTTTTAAATAATTTTTTTTGTATATATATATATATATATATATATATATAAATATATATGTGTGTGTGATCGTATAGTTTAAACAGAACAGTTAATTTCTCAAAATCAAAACAAAACATTCTCATTCCAAAAATAACGTTCAACAAGACAAACAGCAAAATAACAGATAACTGCCATTGCAGTTAACAGTTAACAGTTGTAACATTCAGAAAACATTT